>CAUYRT010080569.1:0-89955 GCA_963574885.1 Lepilemur ruficaudatus
CAGGCATGCGCCACCATGCCCGGCTCATTTTTTCTATATATATTTTTAGTTGGTCAATTAATTTCTATTTATAGTAGAGACGGGGTCTCACTCTTGCTCAGGCTGGTTTCGAACTCCTGACCTTGAGTGATCCGCCCGCCTGGCCTCCCAGAGTGCTAGGATTAGAGGCGTGAGCCACCGCGCCTGGCAACAATTTGAATTTTATTAGGAAATGGGAAAGATACCTGAGCCCAAAGCATGAAATCCAATCAGTTTAGTAAAACTAAGTCAGCATTTTTTTTTCTTCTTTTTCTGGAGACAGGATTTCACTGTCTCTCAGGCTAGAGTACAGTGGTACCATCATAGCGCACAGTAACCTGAAACTCCTGGGTTTAAGTGACCATCTTGCCTCAGCCTCCTGAGTAGCTGGGACTTCAGGTGTGCATCACTACACTGGGCTGATTTTTTTTTTTTTAACTATTTTTTGTAGAGATGAAGACTTGCTATGTTGCTCAGGCTGGTCTCAAACTCCTGGCCTCAAGTGATCCTCCAGCCTTAGGCTTCCCCAAAGCAGCTGGAACTACAGGTGCATGCCACTGCACCTGGCTCCCACTCACAGATTTATTCTAAATTGATAAATGCCTAATGTTGTTTTAAATCTATGCTATACTCTAAGAAAACAATAAATACTTCTCACACAACAATGTATATCTTTTTAATTTATTACTTAACAGAGCTCAAATCTATTACTCTAGGGAAGTCAAAATAAACATTAACTTCTCTCGAGATTTTTTTCATGCTTTTCACTTTTCATTAAGTGACTACAACTAAAACTCTCTGAGTCAATACAACAACGAAGTACAAAAATTAAAACAGCACTAAACTTTTTATTCATCACAAAATAAGCACATAATGTACAGTCTTCTGGTAGCTAAATGTACCTGTATTATGTAACCCAAGACACCTGAGCCATCGTGGGCCAGTCTAGACAGGAAGAATTTCAAGTGAAGGAAAGGCAACATCATGGAAACAAAAAATCACAAAACCAAAACCCTCTGGGGATGCTAACAAAACCTCCAGAAAGAATTTGTCACAAAGAACTGTGAACAAAAATAGTTGAAATTATTTCTGTACAGAAGCATGTTCTACAGAATTCTTAGAGGACTTGGAATAATAAAGGGAATAAATCATATAAATTCAGGGAAGTGCCAAAAATAGACATTTAATTAAATATAGCAAAATTTTCATTATTTGAAATTCATCTGATAGCACAGTCATGGAAGCAGAATTTTTTTAAAATAAAGCTTTTACACAAAAATCTCAGCAGAAAAAAGTCCCCATCAAAGAATTTCTTTGTACACACACTTTTAAGGTATTCTAAATTCACAGACATTCACACCTAATCTACCAAAGCCACTGTGTGCAGTATCACCAATCTCTGAGTCTTAGCTTCCTCACCTGTAAAATAATCTCAAGGGTCTGTTTTGGCTCAATCATTGTATGTTCAGGATAAAAATTTCTTGTTTAAAAAAACCCAAAACACTATCAATCACTGAAAAAGTACACAAACATGCTCTATGGTAATGTGAATAAACATTCAGTTATTTAGAGCACAGCACACCCCCAGCAAGGTCACTCAAATATTATATGATATCCAAGAAGCCAAATTAGACAGGAATAGAAATCAACCATATCATGCAGATATCTATGTTTCCTCGAAAGCAAGCTGGGTAGTAGAAACTGCGTAGTAAAAAGATCCCTAAATCAGGAATGAGGAATATTTTCTTCCCTCTGTTAGGAGCTTTTGGGATTGTCAGCATTGAAGTCATCTGGCCTTTTTAAGCCTTGGGTTTTCATCTATTTAAAGACTGGAACAGATGATCGTGAAAGTCCCTTCCAACTACAGTGACCTCTCAACAAGGAGACAAAAAAAGGTGAATGGGGGAGGGTCTTAAATGACATTTAAGACATTTAGTAAATGACATTTACTTAATCATTAGAAGAGCTGCTCGGCCTCAGGCTCAGTATCCTATGCAAACATACATAGCTATGTAGACTCTATATCAATATATCAGAAATTGATTCTATAAACAGTCATTATTACTTCTTCAGATTTGATGATTTCACATTAGTAACCAGAGAGGAATTATTTCACGTAACTTTAAAATACATTAATTTGCCTACACAGCCCTATAGGATATAGCCTAGGACCAAATAAAGTGTCCAAAAAAAAAAAAAAGTAAAGTGGCTTCAGCAATCATATTGTTTGTAGTAGTGTGCTGTTATTCTGAGCTGCTATGTGTATAGTATGAGATTAAAGCAAATGAGTAATTATGGTGGTATGCCACGTAACCAACTCAGTAACATCAGGCTCATTTGTTTCATTTCACTCTGGATTTTTAAGAAATTGTTATTTTTAAAACTCAATTTTTGTTTTATAATCATGTCAAATATTAACATGGTTCCAAAATAAATTCTATAAAAAACAAGTTTATCCCCAAATAGCCTAGCTTCTCTGTCCCTCTATGCACGCTGAAACACATGGTCTCAAACACAGTAAAGAAGGTTGAAAGCGGAGCTCTGGATTCCAATCTTAAGTGCATGACCTTGGATTGTGACTTAATCCAAATTTATTTCTTCATGTCTAAAAAGGTGATAGTAATAGAATCTACTTTAGACGGGTACTGGGAGGATTAAATGAGATCATCTATGTACAGTACTTGGCTTGTAAGACCTCTGTAAGTACCAACCACTGCTCCTAGGATCTCATTTGAGGTTCACCACAATCCTGCAGCAAAGACATATTAGGAAATGACCCTGGAGCTGCCACATCACTGGCCTGACATTACAGCACCCAATGGACAAGATCACAACTCTTTATTTTATTTTTATTATTTTTTATTTTTATTTTTTTGAGGCAGAGTCTCACTCTGTTGCCCGGGCTAGAGTGCCGTGGCGCCAGCCTAGCTCACAGCAACCTCAAACTCCTGGGCTCAAGCAATCCTTCTGCCTCAGCTTCCCGAGTAGCTGGGACTACAGGCACGAGCCACCATGCCTTGCTTATTTTTTCTATATATTTTTAGTTGGCCAATTAATTTCTTTCTATTTTTTTTTTTTCAGTAGAGACGGGGTCTTGCTCTTGCTCAGACTGGTTTCGAACTCCTGAACTTGAGTGATCCACCCACCTTGGCCTCCCAGAGTGCTAGGATTACAGGCCTGAGCCACCGTGCCTGGCCTACAACTCATCTTTAGATCCCAGCAACACGCCACAGTGCTCGCTCCTGAGACTGCAGGCTACTTCATGCTCCATGCTCATCACACATTCCCTGCAGCCAGTCCAGGGAAAAGAGAACTGTCTTCCCACCCAGATGGCTTCAAGAGACTTACTGTGTTCAGCGCATTGAGAGTCGTGTCATCCCGAGAGGCTGCAACGCAGCCATCTTCTGTGGAGCCTCCATCACACATTCCTGCAAATGCCGCCATGCTCCTTCAGAGGAAAGGAAGTGTTTTTTCCTTCATCAGTACATAGTAAAGTAATATCAGTACGGAGATTTTAACCCTCAATTTTCAGAGTACATTTTCAGCCCAGACCAGATGCCAATACTACCATACATGATAAACCAGAGTTCTCAGTCCTGCCCGTGTTCTTGTTAAAAAAAAAAAAAAATTCTTTTTTAAAAATTCCTTTACTGGTAACCCTTAACTCACTCAGAAAAATGTTACCTTTAATTGAGTTCATTTATTTCTTCCCATGCTGTATTAGTACTAAGATTTTAGATTTGAGGGTATGAACAATCTAAATCCATTTGCCACAATACTCTATGCTAGATTACAATCGTTTGAAAGGAAAGTCTCCCCAAAACCATGTGAAATTTGGTCCTCTGCAACTTTATCTCCTCTCATTCTATAGAGTGAACTACCTTTAGGTGAATTAAAAGTGAAAAATCAGAGATAAAAACCTCTTAGTCACTGACTCCACCTAAGCATTCTCATCTCTACCGTACACCACCGTGCAGAGCACTGCTCACTAGACAACAGCCAAAGCTAAAATTCAGATGCCTTGATCCTTGCTTTAATGATTTTTCTGTTGCACACCTTCGATGCTGCAGTGAGTCCCAGAAATCACTGAAGACAAAGGAAGGCTCTCTGCCTGCTCTAAGACACAAGAGGAATGGATTTAAACTTCTCTTTTGCATCTCAGGCATTTGAATATTAGCAAATTCTATGGGATAATCACAGGTAAATGTTCTCACGTAGGTAAGCCACAAAAATGTCAAGTTCAGTTTACACGTTAATGAGCAGCCACGAAGTACAGAGATAACATAAAATCTGTAACGGGATTTAAGATGGGCTTAATGACTCAAATGAACTCAACTGGACTGAGAGGTATTGATAATTGCATGTGTGGTTTACAAGAAGGAAAAAATGACTTTATCATGATAAACTACTTTTCTCTGGCAATAAGGTTCGGAGCCCTGATTACAGAGGGTGTAACAAAACTTAAGGCCAGAGACTGCACAATATATAAATAAAATCTCAAGGAAAATAGCTGTACAACTTGGTAAATTTACCAATAACCATTTAATTGTACACTTAAAATGGAGTAAAGACATGATATGTAAATGACATTTCAATAAAGAAAAAAAATCTCAAGGAAAAAGGAGAAAGTTTACTGCCTACTAATCAATTCAGATGGCCTGAATTGAAGTGGAGAGCAGGATGGGGCGGATTCCTATTACCTTGCTGCCCTCAAGTACATAAGGAGGTCACAGTCATTAACTCCAGGCATCCAGACCAGTTCCTCATGTTGGGTCACTGTATCACCATCTGGAGAAGGAAATGGTTGCAAATCTGGAAGTTTGGCCTGTAAGACAAGGATGGAAACATCACAATCAATGCGTGTGTTATAAAAAGCTGTTTTGATTAGCAGTCCTTCAGAACAGATGCAATGGTTTACTGAGCCTCTTTCTTTGGACAGCAGAAAAAGAACAGCAAAACCATGAGTCATGTAAACTGGCCACATACACCACGCGTCAGGATCATTTTGCCATTGCAGATTTCACAATAGACTGCTTAATCTCTATTTAAGGAGGAGCAAACAGCATCAAAGTAAACCAATGCCAGCGTGATTCAAAGAGTGAAACAGAAATGGACACATGCGAATACAATAAATAAAAATAGAAAATGTCTTAGGAGATAATAGCTACTTATAAAGAAAGGAAACACACACATATTTCTAATGAGTTTACAAAGAAGACACAGGCAAATAAAAAAACCTCACTTAAGGATATTTGCTAAAACATAAGGTGAACTATCCTATTAGATTAATGTTACATTCAGGACAGTCAATAGCAATACAAGTCATGCTCAACATCAAACAAAGAACAAGTATTAAAGTTAACATTAAAAACATAGTTGAACTGATCCCTGGTGATAGAAATCAGACTAATGGTTGCTTCAGGAAGAGGAGAATTGCTTGTGATAAAGCAGGGAGGAACTTTCTGAGATGACAGAAATTTTCTGTGCCTTGATATGAATCATCAAAACAGACTGAACAATATACATAAGAACGATTCACTGTACAGAAAGTATACCTCTATAAAAAGAATTTTTTAAAAATGTGAACAACAGGCCGGGCGTGGTGGCTCACGCCTGTAATCCTCGCACTCTGGGAGGCCGAGGCGGGTGGATCGCTCAAGCTCAGGAGTTTGAGACCAGCCTGAGCAAGAGCAAGACCCCATCTCTACTATAAAAATATAAAGAAACTAATTGGCCAACTAAAAATATATGTAAAAAAAAAAAAAAATTAGCCGGGCATGGTGGCGCATGCCTGTAGTCCCAGCTACTTGGGAGGCTGAGGCAGAAGGATCACTTGAGCCGAGGAGTTTGAGGTTGCTGCGAGCTAGGCTGACGCCACGGCACTCTACAGCCCGGGCAACAGAGTGAGACTCTGTCTCAAAAAAAAAAAAAAAAAAAAACATTCTTTGTGGCACACAGTGATTCTGAGGGCCAGGACACAATTTCAACTCTTCCTGGGAGCCCAGAACAAGGGAGCAATGTGGCCAAGGATGAGATGAGAAGATTAGGGCTTTCCGCAGGTTGAGAAGTAAGGGATTTTTTAAAACTCTTTTAAAAGGGGCCCGAACAGTGGTAGCGCACAGGAGAGTGGTTAAGAGGCTTATCACCTACATCAGGAAGTCCTGGGTTCAAATCCCATCTCCACTACTTACTAGCTGGGTAACCTTCAACAAATTCTTTAATTTTACATGAGCCTCAGACTCCTCATCTGTTAAATGGGCATAATAATAGTCCTTGCCTCACGGGGTTGTTAAGAAGATTAAATCAGACAATGCTCATCTAATCAGCTATTGTTATGAGAAGACAAAGTCACCGCTTGATTTGAAAGGTGCCAATGCTCGGTCCACTGCTATCAAATCCTTTCCCATAGTTTGGATGTTTTAAATTCCACCACTAGAGGTATATTATCTAGAATGTTACATTTTACATATCAGTTTCACATCCCTACCTCATCTAATCCTCTCTCTGAGGCTCTAAATCTAGTTACTGGCTGAGTAGGGAGTAGCTCTCCTCTCATCCCAATTCTCCCTCCTCCCTTTTACTCCAGAAGTCTTCTCTGAGCCCTTGTCCTGGGATACTTTATCTAACACTGATGTGGCACCCTAAACTTGCCTTCCTAGCACTTAACACCTCTGTAATTGTGTTCCACTCCTGTCTTCCAAGTCTGATTAGGGAGGCATGAAAACGAGGACCATAACTACCTTGTTCATGCCCACATAAGCCCAGTGCCTGGCAAGGGCACCCCTAGTGCCCAAACTGTAGCCTTGAATTCCATTTCTCTCTTAAAGGGACCAGAACTCCTTTCGAGAAATGGCTGATCCTGTGTCTGGGGCAGGAAATGTACAAGAAGGGCCTGGATCATTTTCTACCAGAAAGCAAAGAGATTTTCAAAGATTATTGTAGTTATATTAAAAAGACAGGAGTCAACTTGAAAAAGCACACTTTGGCCAAAGAAAGGACCATTTACACATCAACAAGAAAATAACTGGAATAGATTGAAACACACAAGGCCATTGACCTTTGGAGAAAGTGATACAACCAACTCATTCTTTTGGAAAATGATAACTGAAGAGAAAGGATCAGACATTCCTCCTGCCTGTCGCACACTAACTGTGCCTCAGGGCAATCAAACGTTTGATGGAGAGAAGGTTTTTGTTATAGAAGTATTAGGGCCAATAAAGTCGGGATGATAGAATTAAAATGTCACTATATCACAACCCCTATGAAGGAACAGATCTAGGAATTGATTATCAACAGACTTAGACATCACCAAAAGAGAGACAACCAACTATTAAGTGCCCTGTCATGCAAGAAAATAATGCCATTTATAAATAGTCTTTCTAAAAATAGAACCTTAATTTGATCAAGCCTCTAGCTCTAACAACTTATAACAATTACAGGAAAAAGAAAATAATTACAGGGGACAGAGGAACATGTTAAATTATTTCATGGGGATGCAGATGCCAGGAAAACATAAGGAAAAATCCCTGATTTTTTTTCAACAAATATATTGGAAGAAAAAAAGGAGAGAGGCAAAGGGAAACCTATACATTAAAAGAAATTTTGAGTCATATCAACAGATTGAAATGGACATTCTTTCCATACTAACTTCAATAATATGTAATTTTTAAAAATTATGTGGCAATAAATGAAATTTAAACACAGCCTGTGTATTTAATGATATTAAGGAATTATTGTTATGTTTAATGGGATAATGATAGTGTGATCATTTTTTTACAGTATTTTTTATCTTTTAGGTATACATGCTAAAATGCTTTGAATTAAATAATATAGTGTCTGAGATTTGCTTCAAAATAACCCCGAAAAACAGGAGAAACAAGTGGAAGAGGTTTAGATGTAACAAGCTTAAACGTAAGTTGATTACTGGCAAAGTGATATGATGATAAGTAGAGTTTTTTTATACAATTCTCTCTCCTATGTATATGTTTGAAATTTTCCATAATGAAAAAGAAAAGAGAAAAAACTTTGCAGGTACCAATTTCTGTCAGTTAGAAGGGAACTTTGGGAGTCAGGGAACATTTATAAAAGAGGATGCCCACACATTCCATGTAATTTATGGATGATTTTGCATAATTAAGAAACGTGTTCATTTGTGTTTATGTGTTCACTTTTTTATCTGTTTTCTCTGCTAGGATGTGAGCTCCACAGAAGCAGCATGTTTGTTTTGTTCACTGGTCATCCTGAGTGCCCATCACTGAGCATTAAATGCATATTCCTCAAGCAGAAGCTTGAGCTAATATAGTATTTCCATTTTCCAGATGAGAACACTGAGGCAGAGAGAGCTGATGACCATGCCTGGCTAATTTTCAAATTTTTTTTGTTAGAGGCAGGGTCTTGCTATGTTGCCCAGGCTAGTCTCAAATTCCTGGCCTCAAGGGATCCTCCTGCCACAGCCACCCAAAGTGCTGGGATTACGGGTATGAGCCACCTTGCCTGGCCCAGGTCCTGGTATTTATGAGCACATACTCATCATCCTTCTTTAGCTGTCTTCTGTGGAACAAATGAAGAGTGGGAGAGGTGGAGATGATATTTATAGTAACAATTCACATTTCTTGAGGTTGACACTTTACCACAATTAACCCATTTAATGCTTACAACATCCCTGTGAGATGGGTTCTACTATTACCCCAGGAGATGGAGGCGCAGAGTATACACATATTCTGACCCTACAGCCCAAACCCTTCATCCCTACATTATCTTCTTACCCTGTACAATAAAGGCCACTGAAAAATAAAACCATACTAGGGAGTTCAGCTGGGGGCTGGTGCTTCTGCTGAGGGCAGCATAGTGCGCTGGTCTGCTGTGGACTCTGAGGGCGCAGATGCAACGTGCACCTGACCAGAGCCTTCTTCAGGTAACAGGAGCTGCAGAGCCACAGTAAGCTCTTTCTCTTAGTACCGGGATTCAGAAATCCTGCAGTAAATCTCTACCCAGCCACAAACCCCTATATGGTTCTAGACAGGCTGCTTCACCTATCTGGGCCTCAGTTTCTCCATTATAACTGAGAGAGCTGGACTAGACAGATGTCCTCAAAGGACACCGCATGCTCTGACATTCTTTCATTCACCACTGAAATTCTATGATCCCACCAAGGGAGCCGTTGGTGTGTCTGGGATGTCTCCACATCAAGCAGTTGGAGGCTCATTTTTAACCCCTCATAGATGTCTCTTACAAATTATCCAGGGTCATGGATTAGTTTAAATACAAAAGCTTAATTTCCTCTGCTTGGCTACTGTTATAAGCAGTGATCAAAAGGAGTCAAGGAACAAACACAGTTGGCTGGGGAGAGAATGCCGGGGATGACTGGGGGCCGTTCCCTCCCTGGACCCCTCTGTGTCTGGAAATCTTTGGGGCCTGTAATTCACCGCTGCACTGGGCAGCGCTGAGATGAATCATAACATTTTGAGTCCTCAAAGGAAGGGAGAAGAAAGGGGACAGAGGCCAGCGAGAGGGAAGGCTCAGTGTTTTCTCAGTTAAATACATGTTTTCATTGCAGTGTGATGGGCTGAGAGGAATGAATGGCCATGATTTAGTTATCTTTTGGATGGATGATTTTAAATGCTTGCTGGAAACGGCTTTCATGAGCCTGATTCTTAACGCCGAGGCATGGAGTGGAAGGCTTTGGCAGGGGAGCGCTGCTGGTCTTTCAGAGGTTGTAAAAGCTCAGAGCTCTGAGATTCCTGGTGCAGGCATTCTGTTTCTGTGTTTTCAACTGGCGCATGTTCACTTCCACCCTGTAATCCTTCAGACTGTCATCAGATCCTTGTCAGAAGCAAAGAGAAGAGAGCGAGACAAGGGAGGGAGGGAGGATGTGATGGGGAAAAGGTGTGATTATAGAATTCTTCTAATCCACGCAGTGTTTATTTGGGTCCTGCTGTGGTTTGAATGTTTGTGTCTCCTCCAAAATTCATGTTGAAACTTAATTCCCAACACAGTATATTTAGAGGTGGAGCCTTCAGGAGGTGATTAGACAATGAGGGCTTTACCCTAATGGATGAAATGCGTGCTCTTATAAAAGGGCTGAGTTTCACCCCTTTTTGCCTTTCTGTCCTCCCGCTGCTGTGGAGAACACAGTGTTCGTCCCTCCAGAGGGCGTGGCAACGAGGCACAGTCTTGGAAGCTGCAAGCACCCTCACCAGACAGCTGAGCCTGCCCGCGCCTTGATCTTGGGCTTCCCAGACTCCAGAACTGTGAGAAATAAATTCCTATTGCTTATAAATTACCCAATCTATGACATTTTGTTAAACAGCAGCACAAACTATATGATGGGCACTGAAGCTCAGGGAAAGAGGCTAATGACGGATGACCAGTGCTAGATGAATTATTAAAACCACCACTCTGCCCAGCTGCTCTTGGGCAGAACGGGTCAGCTTTGAAAGTCTTGCTCAGTCATGCCTACCTGTCTCAACATTCAGCAGTTTAGCTTTATTTCCCATGTTATCCCAAATGGCACCAGGGAAAACCACTAGGTTAGCCCTTGGTCTGTGCCTCAAACTTCTTGCAGTAAGACCTCCTCCAGCCCTGTCACTGCCTATTTGAAGGCTTTTAAAGGCTGCTCAGTGCCCAAGGATAAGGATTACTGGAGTCTTTAACATGACATACAAAGTTCACCATGTAATGAGGCCCTTCTTCAGGTCAAGCACCATGAGTAGCATTTAATATCTATTATTTCATTTTATTCTCACACACAGCAACCATCTCGGATAAGTGCTATCATCCACACGATGTATATGAAGAAATCAAGTTCCAGACAGGTTAAGTGGCTTACCCAAGATCAAGGTTGGTAGAGCAAGAATTTCAACCCAGGAGCACTGACCTAGAGTTGATACCCTTGAACACTGGGCAGCACCACCCCAGTCTATCTTTCCCAGTGTCCTTTAGAGACCATTTGCTCTTCTGGACATCCAGTCTCCTGCACATTCTGTGCTATCCTGTTCCATTTGTCACAGTGCTCTTCCTCCCCACCTCCTCTACCTACCTGGAAAGAGATGCTAGTCCTTCAAGACATGGCTGGAAGTTTACCACCCCTATCAGCCCTGGCAACTTGGTTTCTCCTTCTCCCAACTCCCACAGCTCTGAAGCTTCCCTAGATGACTGTACCACATGCCCCTGGAAGGTAATATGTAATGTCCTGGCTCTTTCCCCACCAAACTGGAAGCTTTTTGAGAACAAGACTCCAGGGGGTTTGCATAGTCTATAGGAAGAGATGAGACATAAATCCTCAAATAAACATATAGTTTTTTAAAAAATTAAAAATTAGGAACTCAGATATTTGCACACCAATGTTCATTGCAGCACTATTCACACGATCCAAAAGGTAGAAACAACCCAAATGCCCATCAATGAATGACGAATGGTTAAATAAAATGTGCTATATACATACAGTGAAATATTATTCAGCCATAAAAACAAAGTTCTGATACATCCTACAACACTGATGAACCTTGAAAACATGCTAAGTGAAATAAGTCAGACACAAAAAGACATTATGTAATTATACTTATATGATGTATTAATACCTGGAGTAGTCCTATTCCTAGAGACAGAATGTAGAATGTTGGTTGCCAGGGGCAGCAGTGAGGGGAGATGAGGAGCTGGTGTTTAATGGGTACATAGTTCAGTCTGGGGTGATGAAAACGTGCTGGAGATGGATCGTGGTGACGGTGGCACAACCTTGTGAATGTATTTAATATCACTGAATTGTATACTTAAAAATGGTTAGAATAATAAATTTTGTGTTATTGCATATTTTACCGCAACAGACAGAGAGAGAGAGACAGAAATGCTCATAAGTAAAAGAACTGAGATCTATAAGAAAGGCTAATGGTAAATAACTTTCTTTTTTATTCCATTCCCCTCAATTTTAATATAGCAGAAATGAAAACAAAAATCACAAAAGAGCAATTGGCAGCCCTGAGTGTGGTGGGGTGTGTATTCCTGGGGGATTTTATGAATTAACTGGGCATATATGAAGCCAATGCTACTGTGGTGGGTGCAATTGCATTAAGGACCAACCTGCTAGGACCAACCTGGAAAGCCTGCACACATGTTACCACCTTATCCCTCCCCCACCAATCTCCCAGGCATAGTGACTTTCTTAGCCCTCAACTCCTTTAAAAAAAAAAAAAAAAGCCGGCCAGGTGCAGTGGCTCACACCTGTAATACTGGCACTCTAGGAAGCTAAGGCAGGTGGATTGTTTGAGCTCAGGTATTGAAGACCTGCCTAAGCAAGAGCAAGACCCCGTCTCTACTAAAAATAGAAAGAAATTAGCTGGACAACTAAAAATACATAGAGAAAAAAATTAGCCAGGCATGGTGGCGCATGCCTGTAGTCCCAGCTACTGGGGAGGCTGAGGCAGGAGGATGGCTTGAGCCCAGGAGTTTGAGGTTGCTGTGAGCCACGCTGATGCCATGGTACTCTAGCCAGGGCAACAGAGTGAGACTGTCTCAAAAAATAAATAGCTGTACAACTTGGTAAATTTACTAATAACCATTTAATTGCACACTTAAAATGGAGTAAAGACATGATATGTAAATTACACTTCAATAAAGACAAAAAAAAAATGGAGAGCTGAGAGAAAATAAATAAATAAAAGCCATGTGTCTCTTTAGCATGAATTTTCTGTTTGACGCAGTTCCACCTCTTCTGAGCACCTTGTACCCTCCCCCTCTATGTGAGCCTGTTTCCTCCTCCGCTTCATGCTACTTCCCTAATGTAGGGAAATAATGTAGGTGACAGACCGACAGAACTACATTTTATTTTTTTGTATTGTATGTAAACTATAAAGAGGTGCCTAAATGTCACGTCTTACTGATTGTGTCTGCAAGGGGCTCTGGGCAAAGCTTTGCAGTAATAGTACCACATGCCTACTCAGAGTAGATGGAGTTACCTGGCTTTCTGAAATGTTCTAAATACCCAAATAAATGAACTAACACAATCAAACTGGAGCCCTCGACATCACAAAGTACTCTTTGTCCATTTATTTTACGTGAGTCATTTAGTTTTAATTTATGATCATATTTCATAACCCACCAGCAAATGGCCTGCTGTATATTTTTGAAAAGTGATGAAGTCCTAGAAATGTGAGACCTCATTCTGACGCTGGGTTTAGAAATCTGGGTTCTGATAAGTGCAGGGAGACTGTCAGACTTTGGGGGAGATTTTTACAATCTTTGAATTAATAATGTGTGAAATGATCAGGTTTCTTTACAATTACCTTGAAAACCAAGGTAAATTTCATAAAGGTTACTGTATCCCCCCGATCTGAGCCCTGTGACCTGGGTTATATGTCCTCAAAAAAGACATGGTTCCCTAAATCCCTAAAGATACTTAGAGTTGAGCACAGTTCAGGCTAGCAGGGATGACAAATTTTATTCTGAAATTACTACTTTTTAATTTCCCACCTAATTCCTAGAAGTGTTCTTTTGCTTTAAAGCCCTATCTCTGTTCTCAAGGAGGCAGGAAATGTTAACTTTGTGTTAATTACGTCTCTGAGGGTACATCTGAGGGCTGCAGGAGAGACCATGAGTCCCATATTATAGAAGAGAAAACTGATGGCTTTAAGACAGTAAATAAAAAAAAAAATTCTGGAGGTTCCCCTTTCCTTCCAAAGCAGCTGCAAGTTAGAGTCAGAACTCTCTCCCCTTGCAACCTGTCACTGCATCAATTAATCACTGGACCACACTGTAAAAAAAGAACTCTAAAGAAGTGTTCTGTGTCCACTTACACAATTTTGTAACTCAGTAGGGTTTCCTGTAATGCTGTTTTAAACAGTTTTTGCTCGTGAAATATAAGGACAAGTAGAGCTGGCTCTATATAGTCTGGCTAACCCACCAGTTGAAGTTGTGAAAGTTTCTTTAATATTCATCTGTGACTAGTCATCAGAGATGTGAACTGAATCAAGAATTTTTTTATAACTGCCTTGATGGTACTACCTGGGCCATCTTGCCAAAGGCAAATCATTTTTATTGTCTTGTGAACCAAATCAACTTTTTAAAAGTTTGAACTTGTGGCAAACTCACACCTTTTCTACAACTTTCAAAAATCAGCCAAGGCTAGAGCCCCCAAATTTTCCCAGAGCTATTATGTCATTTGTTAAAACATTCGCCTTCATTCACTCAACAGCTCTGTGCTCACCAAGCACCTACTGTAGGCCACACATCGCTCCAAGCACTAGGGATACAGTTTAGAACCAGACAGAACAAAACTTTGCCCTCTTGGCCATCCTGTCTGTCCCCCCCACCGGCACTCCGCCCTGCCCCCCTCATGCAATCCCTGCCTTGGCTTATGGTTGGTAACGTGAGGATTAGATAGACATCACTGGCTACTTTGACCTTGAATTCAGTTACTTAGGTATTTCATTTGGTGCTCTTTCGTGGAAGCACCAAAAATAAAAGAAGGGGCGTAGCCATAGCAATCTCTTTGGAAGAGAGTGGGATAGGGCTGGAGATTTGTCTTGTTGCCTAGCAAGCATACTATTTTTATCAAGATGGCATGTTAAAAGATTAATAAAAATAGCAATGTTTTCTAAAAATGCTCTTACTTTCTGAGCTTGGGAAAATACTACATATTTGATCAAATCCAATAATGTACTATACATACGGTTTTAACATGGAATGGCTATAAGGAATGGATGGATATTATTGAGAACAAAAACCCAGCCTGGACCCTGCTGCCTCTCTTAGTGAGCTGCTAACATTTAGAGTGTGGAAGACCTGGATTTCTGGTTGCTCAGAAGTCAAATTTCCACAGCCTATTGGAGCTCAGATCAGCTGAACTGAACTAGAAATGTGGCTACCCCTACCACTTTTGCAATATTGCTTTTCCAAACAATTGCTCTGTGACTTTGGGCAAGTCACTTTCACTCTTTTACATGATATGATCATAAAATTCCCTTCTGCTCTAAGATTCTATACTATAGTGTTGCCCTTCAGTGTTATTCTGCTCCTGATTCAAGATATTAGTCCGAAATGTCATTTTACCTCAGGCGACAACTTCTCATTTTAAATTAATTCAAAAACCCAATGAACCCAAGGGTTATCTCTTTGATGCTGGCTTCTGCCCATGTAGGTCACAAACTCAAAACAGTGAATGCTCTAGAACAGCAGTTTTGAGAGCATGTTCCTTTGGAGTCCAACAGCTCGAGTCCCAGCAGCTCTTACACTTACCAGCTGTGAGACTACGGACAAGTTACATAATCTCTCAGGCTCTCAGTCTTCTTAACTGTAAAATGGAGATGATACATGACTGTGTTGCTGTGTGGATCAAAGTGAAATTATGTAAAGGATTCCACCCACTACCTGGCACACAGGAATGTCTTTAAAAGACTTGATGCACTGTCTTTTAAAGCAAAGACTCTCTGGCCGGGCGCGATGGCTCATGCCTGTAATCCTAGCACTCTGGGAGGCCAAGGCGGGCAGATATCTCAAGGTCAGGAGTTCAAGACCAGCCTGAGCAAGAGTGAGACCCCGTCTCTACTAAAAATAGAAATAAATTAATTGGCCAACTAAAAATATATAGAAAAAATTAGCCGGGCATGGTGGCACATGCCTGTGGTCCCAGCTACGCGGGAGGCTGAGGCAGGAGAATTGCTTGAGCCCAGGAGTTGGAGGTTGCTGTGAGCTAGGCTGACGCCATGGCACTCTAGCCTGGGCAATGCAACAAAGACTCTGTCTTAAAAAAAAAAAAAAAAAAGCAAAGACTCTCGGCAGAAGCTCATTTAATTCATTATTATCCAAAAAGATGAAGAACATATCTTTTTCTTCTTAGTTGTAGTGAATTTTAGTAATTCTGTTTGGAGAATTTCAGGAAAGTCTTGGGGCATCATAGGCTCAATGTTTAGGATCATTGGCATGTGCTGAGACTCAGCAAAAAGAAGCCTTGCTGCCGAATGAAGGAAAAGGAAGGTTGAGTTTGTATGTTATCAATACTGTCATTTTGGATCCCAAAGAATCATTACACATTTATTTTATTTATCTTGTTCTAAAAAGTACAGTGGGGGAGGGGGGCTTTCTGAGTCCCAGACTTACCCAGGGATTGCATGTGGAAGAAAATTTGAGTAGTATGCCCCTGACATAAGATTTCATCTGCCCCAAGCACTAGAAATCTTTCCTCCTAAGGCCTAATTTCCTTGGCATTTGTCTGCTATTTGCAAGGGGAAAAAAACAAAAAACAAAAACAGTTTTATCGTCTCATCAAAGTGAGCTGTGGCTTAGTGGTATCTTTCCAGACACAGATGCCCCTAACCTAGAAATAATTTAGATCTACACGTCCAGTCCCAAAGGCAGTGAGCGGCCACATTGCACTGTTGGCTCCCAGGGAGGACGTTGCCCCGCCCCCACCCCACATCCATTCAGGATGACTTCACTGCCCAGTTGCTTTCCTGGAATTCTCAAGTGCGATATCATATTCCCCACACCCACCCCTGGGATTTTCTACGTTGTCTTTTTGACTTCTCTCTGTTCCCACTGCGAAACAAAGAGAAATCCAACTGGAAAGACTAGCCGGGGCGAGCGGCCGATGCAGTGGGAGGAAGAGGAGATGAACACTTGCAGCCTTCAGACTTTCCTTAAACTGGCCAATTTCACATCAATAACGGCCTCATCCATCACCACTGCCTTTCAGGTAATTTTCTGTGATGGGATTTTGAGAGGCACTTTAACATCTTAGATGCAATTTCTTTACAAAGTCAGTTTTTCCATCATCAAGCATTCTCAGCATTGAAATAAAAACAGGCAAAGTTTTGTCACTAAATAGCTCTTTTTATATCAGGCCCTGCATCCCAGAAACCACTTTCAGAGAAATGTACACTTGTTTGGGTCCAAAAAAAAAAAAAAAAACCAGACAGACCTCAAGTCTAGTGAGGACTTCACATCGTCTAGGTAGAAGGATTCCACACAGCTCGTGCTGCCAAGCGTGGCTGCTTCTTTGCTGTGTCACCTTAGTTAGGCAAGTCACCTCACCTCTCTGGGCACCCTTTTTATTTTCTTTAAGATGTGGATAATAATAATAATACTCCACCTATTGCCTTTAGGGCCACACGAGATCCTGAATATGAGAGTATTTTGGACGCTGGAATATGTTTTAAATATAAAATACAAGGGATTAAGAAAGGGTATGAATGAAGGAAGTCAAAGGCTGACTTTCCATAGCACTCACCCCTTCGTCTTCCTTTAGATGTATAATTATTACCTCCTCATGAATGGCCAACCATGTAAAATATAGACATGATGCACTCTCTTTTTTTTTTTTTTCTGAGACAGGGTCTTGCTCTGTTGACCAGGCTAGTGTGCAGTGGTGTCATCATAGCTGACTGCAACCTCAAACTCCTGAGCTCCAGCCATCCTCCTGCCTCAGCCTCCCAAGCACACCACCACGCCTGGCTAATTTTTGTATTTTTTGTAGAGACAGGGTCTTGCTGTTGCCCCAGCTGGTCTGCAATTCCTGACCTCAAGCGATCCTCCTGCCTTGGCCTCCCAAAGTGCTAAAATTACAGGCATGAGCCACCATACCTGGCCTGAGGCACTCTCCTTTAAAGCAAAAACTCTCAGCTGAAGCAGGATAGCATAATGCAAACAGCTTGGGCTGGGACAAACATGATTTCTGGGCTCTGAGCTCACCTGCTGCATGATCTCCACATTGACTTTACCTCTCTGGGCAGTTTGCTCTCTGAAATCTACTTTTCTGCTCTGTGAAAATGGGAGACATGTAGTTCTTGAATTTCAGGGTTGCTTTGAAGGTACAGAGTGAAAAAAGAGTGAAGGATGCTGTGGAGGGCAAGGGAGGGCCGCCCTGAGTGGTGAAGTATTCAGGCTGGAGACTGGCCAGGGACTCAGTGTGAGGGGGAGCTCCCCCCCAGCGCACATCACACTGCAGGCCTCAGTGTTCTCATCTGGAGAATGGGGCTAAGAGTGCCTACTTCACAAAGTTGGTGGAAGGAACAAATAAGTTCCTGCCTGCATACTGAATAAATAAGCAGTACCTGGTTTAAGGTGCTGGTCAGCACACCTTAGTGCCTGGGGCCCCAGGTAGATCTCTGGCCTCTGGGAGGCACTATTGTTTCGTGCTTTCGTCCATGGGCTGTGGCATCCTGGGGTTGCAAGGTCCCATCCCATTTGGGCCACTGCCTTTCTCTGCCACCTCGGGCGCGTTAATGAATGATATAAGCCTGGTTCCCTTAGCTCCAAAGGAGATGGTAGTACCTCTCCAGGGCGGTGGCAAGACACCTATGAGCTGATGGGTGTGAATCGCAGAGCGTCGCTGTTTGGCAGTTGGGAAGCGCTCAGTAACAGGAGGCTGCTATTATCTGCTTGGCTTGCTCCTCGGGGCGTCAAGGTGTAAGTTTAATGATGGGGGCCCGGTGGGGATGAGGGCGCCCGGTTGGCTGCGATCTCATGTGCCGCATTTATTGATGGCAGGTATTTGGGGAGTAATTGAGCGCAGCGGCCGGCTTGGGGCGAGAGTGGGCCTCCATGAGCAATTAAATGTGATTAGGCCGAGACCTTCGGGATCCAGCTGGGTGATTGATAACCCGGCCGCATTCCTGCCGGGCCCGCGACATCAAACGGGCGGCCGGCGGGGGGCCGGGCGGAAGGGGCCGCGCTCCTGGACACTGCCCTTCTCGCCCGCGACGCCCAAGGTTCCACTGGGGACCCTGGGTGACGTGCCCCCTTCCTGCGCGAGGGTCTCTCCCTTGCTCCCTTGCCAGGTGCGGCCAGGGAGGGAAGGCGCCGGAAGAGACTCAGAGACAGGAGCACCCGCGCCGGGGCGCAGCGCAAGGCGCACCGCTCCGGGACGAGCGCGGCCGGCCCGCGGGCTGGGCTCCCGGGATCGCGCACGAAATCGCTGGAACCGGGGAAGAATAAAGGAAAAGAGAACAAGAAGGAGGGAAGTAGGAGAAGGCGGGAATGAGAATCAATCAGGAAACCGAAAAAGATTGAGAGACACGATGGAGGAGCAAAGTGACAGGCAGAGAAGAGCAAAGAAAGAAAAGGGAGGAAAAGAGACAGTTAAAAATAAGCATGAAAAGAAATTGTCGACAGTAAGAAAACACGAAAAAATTAGAAAGCTATAAAGCAGGACAGACATGAAGAAAAATAAAAGGACGGGAAATGTAATAAAAGAGAGACAGGGAAAAAAGGAAAGAAGGAGGGAAGAGGGGCAAAAGATGAGAAAGGGAAGTGAGGGACAAAGGATGAGGAAGACAGAACAGCAAAGTCAGAGGGAAGCAAAGACAGGAAGACGCTGGCCTGGGTTCCCCCCTGCCTGGGTCCTTGCAAAGTCTTGCCCAGAGCCAAGTGCCGCCTGGTGCCTGGGAGACCTGGCATTTGCCCCCAAGAGCCTGACTCCTTCCCAAGCCAAGCAGCAGACCAGCTCCTTCCCCTTCCAGGCTGGAGGAGCGGAGCCCCCACGCCTATGCCAGGAGTGAGCTATGGGCTCCCCCCACCCAACAAGACCTAAATCACAAGTGGAGGTGCTGGGGGTTCCCGGTGTGTTGCCTCGGGATCCCAGAATCCCTGGAGCCAGGGAGCAGTTTCTGTCTGTGCTGACTCCACAGACAGGATCAAAACAGCATGAAAGAAATCAGAGAGAACGTCGTCAGCAGGAGCTGGACTTCTAAAACCCCCTTCCGCCCCCATAGGCTTCAATATTAAAAAACCCCCTAGGAGCCTCAGACACTGTATTAATTAGTGCAACCACCCATGAAAAGTTGGGTTTGGAGCGGCATTCTTTGCCCTGTGTGAAAAACCAAGTCTAATAAACAATTGTTAAGTTGGCCTGTTGCCGCTGGTAAATTACATAGCATTAAAAAAATAATGCTTTTCATATTAGGCACTAATTAAAGGTTGGGACAGCTTTAAAACAAGATAGGGAGGGGGGAAATCAAAGAAAATATAAAAATGTTCTTTCAAGAGTTATGGGAGGTTAATAAAGTATGTCTGTTAGAGTGAGCCTACTTTGCCCCTAGCTACAGCCAAACTGGAGCCACCACAATTGGGTCTCAATAAGATAATGATATTCCTTTCTCTGCTATTAAAAGCCTCCCAGTGCAAACTTAAAATGATTTATTTAATTTAGGAAATTATGAGGTGTAACTTCAAAGCCTGAGCCGTTAGTAATGGAAAATACCAGGTTGTTTAAAATTATAATAATAATTGTTTGGAGGACTCAGGACATCAAAGTGTTTTCATCAACAAATGCAGAGGGGTCCGGAGGAGGTTGGAAGGAGTCAAAGGAGGTGGATGGAGTTGGATTTGATTATTATAAACCTTATCAGGGCAGGATTCAAGATTCCCGCAGCCTGGTACTGCGTTCTGCTTTGAAGCGGGCTATTTTGGAAAGTAATTTTACTGCTTTTTGTTTAGTTCATAGGAGGGAGGAGGTGAGAGGTGGCGGGGGGTGGCAGAGGGGGTATAGGGTCCAGGAGTTGACAGAGGGCTTCTCCTCCTTGCTGTGGTCACTTTATTTGTTCAAGAGGCCTGCAGTATCACCATCTGGGGAGCGGGGGCGGCGGGGGGACCGTTCTGCTTACACGGAAGGGGAAAACAGGCACAGTCAACCTCACCAACCAGGCCCTGTGATTTCGGAGAGGGAGTGTGTGTGACGTGGGTTCTTTTATAAATGAGGTTTACGCTTATTTCAAACCCAGCAGTGGAGAGGGAGTGGGGGTGGGGGAATGGCCTCTCCAACCCGTGGCAAATGAGCGGCTTTTATAGCAAAGAATGGCCGTGGGAGTTTTCATTCGGTCAGACAAGGTTCTGCTCAAAGGCAGGGATCCTCTTTTCAGTCGGGTCAGGCAGACGTTTCGCCAGCGCCCGCTCTCAGCCAGGCCTTCGCTGCCTACCTCCTGCGGGCCTGCCCCCGCCCCCATCGCGCAGGCAGGGCTGGGAGGGGGAGGGAAAGGGAAGGGAGGGGGCTTGGACGGAGCCCCAGGTCCAAAGCGATGCCGGAGCAGGAACCCTCAGCCAGAAACCCCTCAGGGCAATGCAGATGAAAAAGGGGGCCAGCGAGAGACTCCAGACCTGTGTTCTCAGGGTCTGGGGACCTGGAGGGTTCCCCAGGCCCCCCGCATCGTTTCTGAGACAGCTTCTGCGGGCCTGCCTTTGACAACCCTGATGCCCACCTCCTCAGCTCACACTTAGGCCTGGAGTCCCCTGCCCCCACATACCAGCTCTCTGAACTTAGCCACCTTTCTGTGCCTCAGTGTCCCCAACTATAAATGACATCAATAATACCTCTCCAAAAGGTGTGTGACAACTAAAAGAACATATGCGACAAAATGCCTGGTTCTGCACTCTGCAGGGGCTCCGTAAATGTGATTTCCCCCTACTTTCTTCCCTTCTTTCCAAAAAGCAGAGCTGTCTCTCTAGAAAAGTTCTGGACGAAAGCATTGAAAGTGTGGAAGGGAGGGTAGATTTGTGTGCCGGGCTTCTCACGGCTGATGCGAGGATGTCCAAAGCCCGCACGCTGGCATCTGTGGCTTTCATTTCCGATGCGCAGCCGAGCGGGTCCTTGGTGAGTGAGGGTCCTTCTGCCGCCACAGGTTGCCAATCTAGCCTCTGAAACGCAACGCCTCGAGTGCCCTCCCAAGCTTGAGCCCCTGTCCCCGGACCGTAGTGACTGCTGAACCCAACTTAGGGCCACAGCCGGGCCCCGCGGACCTCTGGCCTGGACCTCAACTCGGTCACCCCATCCACCTCTAGCTTCGGGTGCATAAGTTTGAGCCGGAGCAAAGCTTTTCCCTCTCCCAGCCTCAAGTTTTGGCAACTGGGGCGATGGGGACGGTGCGCAGTCTACCAGCGGGATTCCAGTCTGCCCCGCCAGCCACGCACGACGCACCCCAATTCTCCAAATTGACTCTGAATCGCACCTAACCCCAGAGCCCGCGTTTCCGGATCCCCACCCGGGCCTAGATCGCCCCGGGCTGCGGGGTCCCGGCGGCGCCAGGAAGGAAGCTCAGTGGACAGGCTAATTAGGGACCCAACTTGGCGGCTGATGACGAAACCGGGAAGGGCTTTGGCCTTTGGAAAACGCATCCCTTAAATGAATGTGGTCGGATTCCCGCTAGGGTTATGAGTTCGAGCCACAGAGGCTCAGCGGGATGGCGGAGGCGCACGTCTGGGTAGGTTTGGGTCTCTTTATCAGCCTTCACCTTCTAGTAGACCCTTTGGTTTGGGTCACACTCCGCGCTGAAGCTGTGAAACCTCTTGGACAAGGGTGCCCGACCCGCGGCAGCCCGGGCCCCACAGGCAAATGGAGTTTCCGGCGCCCACCTCCAAAGTGCGCGCGGGCACAGTGGCAACGCGGGCGAAGCGCCACTCCAGTAGGTTGCCAGGCGCTAATGTGCCCGCTGTACGCTTTCCGCTGCAAGTCCTCGCTTCTCTCCTGCCTCTGTCCCCAGGGTCACCAGGGCCTCCCATCCGAAAATAGACCTGACATAGATATCATCAGGAGCCACTTCGGATTTATTTGTGCAACAGAAATCCGAGTTTAAGATCCTTTTCAGTCTCCCCACCCATCGCCGGTCCCATATCCAGTTTCCACCGAGATAGGGAGGCCAGACTTCCCTCTTCAAACGTAAAAGTGTTTGGTTGGGGTGGGGGGATCCATCTCTCCGGAAGCATATAGGAATGGTAAACGGAATGCGATTTGACACGCTCCAGAAAGGACAGCAGGCATCCTAACTCACCCCCACCCCGACCCCGTGAAGCCGTCTACTTACCATCTACACTTGCAGATGGCTATGGATCCCTTTCCCTCAGCTTTAAGTTCGTTGTTTTGGTAGCTGGGAGATTTCAAGTTCAAGATCTTCCCTTGATTATCTACAAACTACTTAGATTCTGGCCAGTCCCTCTGCCTCACTGCTTCTTTTAAGCTCATCTTTCACTGTAGTTTTTCTGAAAAACTAATAGCAATTCCACCTCTTTTCCATGAGTAACACAAGCTGCCACAGGGAACATTGATTGCAAAGTATTTCAGTATTTTTTCCAATTAACTCCCTGCCACCACCAACACCCCCCCCCCACATGGCTTGAATCTGGCCACAACTCTTGATTTACATTTAAATAATAAAATAATAAAGAATCCCAGACCCTTCCCCCATCTGATGGCATTTTTGAGCTAGGCCCAACTAAGACAGCACCTCTTAAAATAATTGTGAGTTTGAACAAACTTTTCTGCAATAAAACAAACATTTAATTTAAGTCAGAATAAGAGATAAGAAATTTAACTCTTCAATAAAATATATAAAATTGTACAAGGCACCCTTTCAAAGGGATAAAAGTATACTGAAGTGAGGGGAGAGATGGATAGGAAGTGAATACCAGGGAGCTAAATGGGCTGTTTGACAACACCATTTTTAGCAAGTCAAAACATGGTTTTACCCTCTGCCCCCAACATGTTAAAAAGTATATAAATTTTTCTAATAAGTTTAGCACATACAACAGGTACACACGCAAAGAAAGCATTTTTTTCTGGATCTATTAATTGTTCAAGAACATTTAGCATATAGGTAATGGTTACAAGATACTCTTTTTTAAGCAGGAAATTACCACACACACCCCCAAATCACCTTTGCCATGTGTGAGGATGGACGTACCTAGTATTTCACAGAAACCATCAATTCCTCCCAACAGGCTTTAACTTTTTATCCTCCTATTATCTGAAATGAAGTTAATAGCCTTGAGAAGAATTAGGAAGTGTTCCCATTTTCAACCTCGCCCCAGGCATTCTCAGGATTCTTCTCACCCGAATTACTGATTTTACCCGCCCCCCGCAAAAGGTAAAACTTTAACAACGTGGGGGGAGGGATGAACAAGGCAAATATGGTAGTATCTAATGAGGTTTCTTTAATGCAAGTAAAATGCAAAAATTTGATGTGTCCCCTTCACTTTGAAGAATATCGCCATTCCTAATATGTTCTATGTGCATCATGTCTATCTAATGGTTTTTTCCATAAGCAAAAGTCAATCATCCTATCAAAATAGCCAAAGTTTAGCAAATTTTGCAAATAATTTCTCTCTCCCTTTAAGAAAATACAATAAATGGACTTAACCAGTCTTTTAAGAAGGTGATATATAGGAAAAAGTATATATAAGTATATAAATTTTGCCTTTCAAAATAATTTCAATTTTTACATCTGCTGTATAAAAATGTATTATATTTTATTATATATATGTAAAAACCATCAGAGCCAATCTTTGTGAAAGGAGAAAGGGGCATCTGGATGATTACGCCAAGAAAACAGGGCTTGGTGCCTCCGCCTAAAGCACAAATTTCAACTATGTCGTGTGGCCCTGTCGGCCTAGCCGCTTAGGGTGGTGCATGCAAGGTTTGCAGAGCAGAAGTACTGGGCTGGTACTGCCTTCTTGGAGAGGGGGAGGGAACCCTTTGAAACAAACATCCATCACGGAGTCTGTTGATCTGGTCTTCCTTAGGATAAGTGGTACATGCCATATCCAACTGGCGTGGCATAGAGTCCGACGGGCGGGATGGGAAGCACAGGTCTATGGAAGGGGTAGGATGCTCCGTATATGGACGCTGCTTGCAGGGGCGAGCTGATGGGGAAAGGGAGACTGAAGCCAGAGGGTAGCATAGGTTTTGCAGCCATTTTCAGCTTTTCCAGTTCTGCCTCCTGCAGTCTTTTTGCCTTGGCCCTTCGGTTCTGGAACCAGATTTTGACCTGGGTCTCTGTGAGGTTCAGAGAGCTCGAGAACTCCGCACGCTCTGCAATGGAGAGGTACTGTTTCTGGCGGAACTTGCGCTCCAGAGCAAGGAGCTGGGACGTGGTAAAGGGTGTACGTGGCTTCCGATTGGTCTTGTGTTTCCTCAGGGTGCAGGTGGTAGGGCTCATGTGTCCTAGGGAACAGAGAGGGGAGCAGATTAGCAAAAGAAAGCCGTATTCTCTCCAGGTTTGTCCCCACAGGCCTTTCCTCTCAACTGAAATCAGGCAGCTTTAAAAAAAAAAAAAGGCTATGTTATGTGTGTGTATACACTCATGTGCATACATGTATCTTGTTTCATCTTTCAAAATGATACCTCTGTCAAAACCATGTCTGTTTTGGGGGGAAGTGGGAATGGAGAAAGACCATATTGAAGAAACAGGTAAGTTGCTTTATTTTAAAAAATGAGTCTTTTCAAGAAAAGTTGGGGAATCTAATGGTGTAACAGAACTTTCTATATGGAAAACAGCATTACTGATAATAGAAATAGAATATAAATCATAAGTCAAGGGAGTCAAGTGTTCTCTGAGAAAAATAAAACTTCATCTTTCCTGAGCTCAATTTCTGTTGTCTCTAAAAATGGGGGGCCGAGTTCCTGATTATCCTCACCTTTCACAAATGAGAAGGAGAATGAGGAGGGTCTCAGCAACCGGAATAGCTGTTCCCCTTAGTTCCCTCTCTGAACCAGGAAAAAACTGGATTGTGTCAGAATACTTATGAAGGATAATCATGCAGATAAGCTCTGTGGTAAATTAATAGCATCTTTGGACTTGGGGGCAGTCCCAGGCAGTAAACAACCACACAGCTGTCATTCCATCCAGTCTACAGATTATAAAACCCGAACATCGTTTTAAAGATCTGGATGTGGGATAAGTTTCTTGGCCGTGTGCTTCTGTAATATAAACTTTACTAAGACGAAGGGAAAAATTAGCTCGCACATAAATGTAAATGTCAGGGGAGATCACGCTGCCTCCGAATTGAGAGCATGTGATGACATCTTAGTCATCTCCTCTACCATTCTATAGTTTAAGGGAAATGTGTAAATGATTAGTTCGTCAACAAAATTTAGAAGTTGGGGATAACAAGGAAAATAAAGGTATATCAACAGCATCCAGACTACACATTTAAAACGGATTCAATTATAGCAAATCATAGGACTGGGGCATCCTTGTGATTCCACAGCATCAACTAACTTGTTTTCCTCCAGGGTGGGGGTAGGAGGTAGAGGTGAGGTGATAGAATGCTAAAGAATTAATTTTCTGCACCTGGCTTTTATGAGCTATGCTAATTTTCTAAATGTAGCCACAGTATTAACTTCGACATACTCATGGGGAGAATGCTGCATTTCTTGTTTAGTTACTTTGGTGGCCCAAAAAAGAGTTTACACTTCATACTTGAGGGTGACACAGCACAAGTCCCAACCCGGCCTCCGTTTCCAGCGAGAGATAGATTTGTCCTGGTGTCACAGTATTAACCATCACTTTACTTATTGAAAAATAAAGAAGTAGCAGGTTCTGTCATCAATCAAAGAAGAGAAATCTGGGAGAGAGATGGGTAAGAAATGACCATCAAAGTCTACGCTTTTGCATGTGCTAATCCTTAAGTAAGCGGGAGAGCTGGAGAGCCTACTTCTTACTTTACAAATTAACTAACAACAGTGGCCAACGGAGACCCTTGAGATACCTGCAAAATTCTTACCCTTTCCAAACCTGGCCTGGCTCTCAGGAAGACCCAGGTGTCTCAGCTCAGATACTAAGCCCCTGTTATACACACTTGCTCCTGGCTCTACTTGGGGGTTAGAAGCATCTCCGTGCCTGGGCAGGGTAACTCCAGCTGCTCCTTTGGGTTCCATTTGAATTATGAAATCCAGGCCCCAGGGATCCCACATGTGTATCAAAGCCATGAAGCTAGGAGGCTTCCTCCCAGGGCTCCTCTCCCCAATTCCCCCCAACCCCCGCCCCATTTTAAACCAGCCAGAGGAAGGATGCGATTATATAAGGCAAAACAGCATTTATCCTACTTCCTCTGAATTACAAACCAGGCCCAGGAGGGTGGTTGCCTCCAGCCCCAGGCTCCAAGCTTGGCACTCCCTGGACCCACTGCTCAACCACAGGGCTCCCGCTGCCACCTCCAGGCCCAAAGCACCAACAACCCTTTATGTTTTAAAATAAAATCTTTTCTTGGAATTTCTAGCTCTTTTCCAGGAAAGGTCACATCCAGGGCCAAAGGTTTCCTTACCAAGAACAGGGAAGCTTGAGTGCAGGGCAGGGACATTTAGGAGGCTAGTGGGGCACTGTCTTCCCAGACCTCCAGGCCTAAGGATGGCAGGGATTTCTGACCTCTATTAAGACATAACTCTATTAAGGCCTGTATTCTTGGTATACCGCTGGGCATTGTCCCAGGCCTCGGAATCTATAGGCACTCAATATTTATTAGACAAATTAGGTCTCTTAATGTTTCTGAGCCTCTTTTTCACAGTCAATGAAATGGGTAAGGCCAATCCCAGCATATGGTTCTGAGCACTAAATTTTAGAATTGCCCAGAGCCGGGTCTGCCACCTGGTAGGTGATCATTAAATGTTTCCAAGCTTTTTTTTTTTTTTGTCAAGCTCAAACTGCCAGTTCCTCTGAACTCTGCTGAAATGTTCTCATCTGTTAACAAGGGGCCGGCTGCTGCCCTACAGAGGCGATCAGATAAGATAATATGTGAAGAGTGCTGTAAAGCACTGTGCAAACTTGATTTTAAATTCTTTGAGTCCTTAATCTCCTGGCCCTTTGAGTCTTTCAGAGTTTCTAAGAGAGTGGAGAGAGACTGCCAAAGGGGACAGCCACTGATGCCTGGGTATATGGCCTTGTTTTGTTCACAAAATACTGTGCATCTCCAGTCTTGAGGGCTGAATGATGGAAGTAGAGAAAGGGTCTGAGGAGAGGAGGGAGAAGTGATGGGGTAGAGAAATCGTAAATGCCAAAAAACAAGTAAAAGGAGCTATAGGGAGTGACTTCTCCAAATTGTAAAAGGACCTGAGGCCCAAAAATGGATGCCTAAGGGGGAGGAGAAATCATCACAGCCTCACTTGTGGGGTGCAGGTGTGGACCTTGGTGTATCCCGGGAGAGGGAGCAAAGGTGACCAGGGACCGAATAGAGGAGCAGGATTTGGATACCAGGTGCCCTGAGCCGAATTCCGTGGCTGTTGGTGACCTGGAACAAGCAAGTGCAGTTCTCAGCGTTCACGACTGAAAAAGAGGGTAGTCACAGGTCCCGTACCTCTGCCCACACTTGGGGATTCTAGCGAGGATCCGATCTGGTAAACTAACGAGCATCACTTTGTAAATTCCCTGCTGGGATGCTGTTAATTATTACTATAAGCCAAGCAGATCCCGCGCGCGTCTGGTCCCAGCCCGCTCCCAGCGAAGCTCAGAACCTCGCCAAAGAGGTGCTGGCTGCCGGGACGACAGGGAGACATTTCCTCCCCGCATCAGTCTCTGCCACTGTCACTTCGTGGGATTCGGCTTCGACACCCGCGGAACCCACGAAAGAAAATGATTTCTACTCGGTGTCTGCTTAAGTCCAGTTAACTCATCTTTAAAATTCGGGCGCACCTCGCAGGGTTATGAGTTTTCAAAGGACATAAGGTACCGCCTCGTGTCTGGCACACAAGCGAGTGCTCATTAAAGTGCATCCCCCTTATTCCCCAGGCAGAGACCCCGGTGGACCGAGAAACAAGCAGCCAAGTGGTCGGAGCGCAGGACCGAGGGCTGTAGAAACCGACATCGAGTGACCCGGTAAACACAGTGGGGGTTGGCTCCTGTGTTGAACACTCCTATAGCCGGGGATCTCAGACACACACAGCGCGGATGTTACCCAAGGGGGCTCCTGGATGCAGACGACACGCTTAGCTCCCGGGATACCCAGGGCTCAGAAATAGCCAGGCTTGCTCTCCGGGGCATGCGGCGCGCGCAGAAAGACTCTGGGCACCCGCAGCCTGGAATACCCGCCCCCAGCTTCCTCCTGCACCCCTGGTCCCGGCCCGGGCGCGCACTCACTTGGCGGCGGCGAGTATCTGCCGGGTTCCTGCATCCATGCCGCCCCATCTTCGGAATTTTCCGACTTGACTGAGGCCGTCTCGAAGGGCTTGGCCAGCGGCCCGGGGCTGTGCGCTTCCCGGGCGCCGTGTCCGGGCAGCAGCAGCGGCCGCAGGGTGGCCCCGGCCGAGGCGCTTTCGGCCGGTAGCGGGGACGCCTCCTTGGGCTGCTTCTTGTCCGACATGAGCGCCTCCACGCTGAAGGGCAGGCTGGAGACCTTGACGCGGCGCTCCTCCGCGCCCCCCTCGACGACCCCCGGGCCCGGGCCCGGCCCGGTCACCACCGCCGGGCCCTCCTCATCCGACGAAAACAGGTCGTTGCCTTTGGACGGAGAAGCCATGACTTCTCTGCCCTCCGTAGCTCCCGGCGCCCGACTCCGCTGGCGACCCGGCAGAGGCCACTCCAACTTTTTGGGGGGAGACGGGAGGGGCGCGCGGGGAGCCAAGCCTTTCCTCAAGGGGAAGTGGAGACGCGGCTCGGCCAATGCGCGCCGGGCCTGGCGCTGACGCCACAGCCGCTCGCCTCCGATTGGCTCTTCCAGAGGAGGCTGGGGCTTTTTTTTTTTTTTTCCTTCCCCCTGTTTGAAATAAATTAGGAGTTAATTACAGGAGCAGTCAGCAGAGTTGTTATTAGGCTATCCCTCAAGGGTTATAATCACAGCGAAACCGAAAAGCCGAAGACGTAATTAAGGTCGCTTATTTAAAGAGGAAGTTCGCCGAGTCCCATTTCTTCTCTCTTTTGACCCCTCTTTAAAAGGTACCCGCGCCCACCCCACTACCCCATATCGCCAGAATACGTTTTCAAATCTGCAACTGGCATTGCAGAAACATTACTGAAGCGCCTACTATGTGCCACAACTGGGCTCACTTTATAATTCTAGGAGTCAGCACTGAAAAACACAGGATAGCATCCCTGCTAAAGGAAATAATATATACTTGGCGCTTAGAAGACTATCGCCACTAGCAAGCGCTTAACAGCCTGCGCTGTTATAACTCGTTCCCCTAGACAAAAGTGGTGGAGGGAGCCCCAGAGCTGGTCAGCAGCTGCTCTCTCCCAAATAGTTCCGAGTGGAGAATTTAAACCAGCGGTGGCCATCTCTTCCACATTGAAAACAATGCCGGTGCACTTTTAGAAACTTGGAATCTGTGTGTTTTCTTGTCCCTTGAATCTCCTTTCTAGGCGAGATTCGGATCCGATCTTTTCCTCAATGCAGTGCAAATGTGTGTTTGTGAATTTGTTTGAGCCTGTGTTTGTCATGTGTGTTTGGATGCCAGTGTTTGCCTAGGAGGGTGATGAGGCAGATGAAAAGTCGCCGATAATATCTACTGACTCTCCTCACTTTGAAATCTCAGAAATACCGGGTTCCAAGATTGCACACCCCAGGCCCTGTGTACCTTTGGGGGAAGCACATTTTTATTCATTGTACCTAGTTTTTTTAAAAAGCATAAATATCCCCACCTCACTCCAAATTATACCCTCGGTAATTACACCCCAAAGCCTCAGCGATGGCAGTCTCAGCCTAGGAAAGGGGAGAGTGAGCTTGGAGGCACAGAGGCCTCGGATCTCTCGGCAGGTCCACAGGCGCTGGGCCTAGAAGGATAGTTTCAAAGGATTCTCTCCAGGCGGCAACTGCTTTTTCCTATATCTGGACGATTATCCGGCGAGTGACGAGGTAAATAGGAAGTTGCCCAGCTCAGGACCTCGCCTACAGCAGATGCTTGCTAAACATTCCCTAGAGCGTTGGAAGGAAGGGACATTGTTTTTAATTATTTAAATGACCAAGGCTTGGAGTCTACCCCCTCCCTAGTTCAAGAGTAATGGAAACTTGACCCCTAGACCTACAGATCCTTAAACTCTTCCCAGAGTACCTCTCTGATGCACTGTGTTTCCTTCACCCCAATCATACGCCTGGAGTGAAACTGCGCTGGCAAGGGAGTACCGGAAAAAGTATTACCTGAATCTTACAGGATAAAAACAGTTTACACTGGCCAGTTAATTCAGTTTGATTAGAAGTGGCCCTGAAAAAGTAAAAGAGTAAATATGTCCTAAACACAGTCTTCTAAAACCTCTGAATCTCTCTTCCACCACAAGAAACATGTACTGATTTTTTTAACCAACTGGAAGCTCAGAGAAAGTTAAAAAAAAAAAAAAAACTATGAAAGCTATCTGAAGATATACACATTTTCCCCTTGAGTCATACCTGGTGATAGTTGGCTTGATATGCATCTCAAATACAGTACAGGTAAATCCAGATTAAGCTCTGTGCCTTCTAGATGTACAAGGCAAGGTGTAGGCTATATATTTTGGAAGCAACTCTTAAATTCGTTTAGCTCTCAGCTGCCAAAGTGTACAAAAAGGGTTCAACTTTCAGTTGGGCTGGACCCAGACAATGTTTTATAATTGTTCCTGAAAACTCATTGTTAATATTTGTCAGCTATGGGGCACACAGGCTCATTCCTGGGAAATTCAAAACAAAAATCAATACCACTGGAGCACCTTTATTTTTATGACTTTCTCTGGGAGAGGAAAAACCAGGTTCCCCTCACTACTCTGGGATCCTGAAGTCCAGGGAAAGAAAATTATGAATCTAGAAATAGGAAAATAATACGGATAAAAGGGAAAAAATAACCAGTGTTCAAAACCAGATAGCCAAGCTCTGGCCATAAATAGGAAAGATGCCCAGGGAGGCAGTCCACCCGCTCCCCATACCCTCTGCCAGCTCCCTCCCCAGCTCTCTAATGGGGTGGAGACAACTTGGGAAAGGGTCTTCTGCTGGGAAAAGGCTGGAACCTCAACACAACTCTCACCCTTTTATAGAAAGCCCCACACGTGCATTTGCCCCAACCTGGCTGCGTTTTCAGAACGTTTATTCACCTCTTCCTTATGGCATGACCTTAGGCACTCCACGTTGCCTCCTCTAAGCAGTTTTCTTTCTTTCTTTCTTTTTTTTTTTTTGTTTTTGTTAATCTCTTAAATAAGAGATAATAATCCCTACCAGGGATGGCTATTGTGGTAATTAAATTCAATAGGCTATATAAAGTAACTAGAAGGCGTAGGGGTTCAGTTTCTAAAAAGCTATTATTGTATATCAAAAGCAATAACAATTTATCGAATGCTTTCTCTCTGCCAGGTATCCAAAAATGAGGTGCATGGCCGCCTTCACGGAGCTCGCGGTAGACTCTTTGTAAAATTTTGGGGGCTGAGAATTTAGTCCGGCCTGAAAAGCGTCCTGGTTTGGGTACATAGTCCCTTAGTGGAGTAAGAGGCGTTCAGTAAGTGCTAGTCCCCTGGGATGTTTACGTAGCTGCAGTATTTGCTGGTAGAAAAGTGGGGTTCCAATGAAAACTGAGCCACTAAATGCTTTAGTGCCTGGACCTGCCCAGCATTTCTTTTAGTTCTTCCAACTCACCGCTGCTGGCGGAGACAATTTTCCCCATTTTACAGACGAAAAGCCCAAGGCTAGGAACAGCTAACTAATAGGCTGTCCAGGGTCATGCAGGTAGCAAGTGGAAGGCCTGGGATTCACCCCGCGCGGCCGACCAGACCCTCAGTCTTGCACCTTCCCGCGCGCCCCGGGGCGTGTTCCGCGGACCAGTCCCCTTCGCGGGGCAGCCACGTCGTGCGCCGCGAGTCCGGGTGAGAAAACATTCCTTGCAAACCGTGGGGCGCTGCGCGCATGCCGCAGCGCTAGTAACCCCAGGACCGACAGCCGGATCCCGGCGGCTAGGAGGAGGCGGGGGAGGAGCAGGGAAGGGGGCTGTAGACGGGCCTGGGCTGCGGGCAGGCGCCAGGCGCGGGGAGATGAAAGGCGGGCTCCGGGGGAAGGGGCTGCGCCGGGTGACCGGCTCCAGCCGCGCCGGGCGCCCCGCCCCCGCTGCCCCGGGCTGAGGTGGCTGCCCGCGCCGGAGCCGCGTTAATTGCTCTCGGCCCCGGCACTCAGCCTGCGCGGAGCCGGGACAACCTCGCTCCAGGAGGAATGACAATTCTCCCTAATGGGACAACCTCGCTCCCAAAGGAGTGACAATTCCTACTAATGGGCGCTCGTTAGCGGCCTATTCTACCGAACCCCGGTATCAGAAGCGGCAGACACGCGGGCGCCAACATCCGCCAAGAATTCCAGAGCACAGCTGACACCCCCCCTCCGCCCCAAGACGTTCGCTGTGTGACCTCAGGCAAAAGGCTGCTCCTCTCGGAGCTCATTTTTCTTACCTGTGCGGTGTAGAGCAGAATGGGGAAGGCCAGACCTGGTGTCCAGAGAGATCACTTTCCAAGTTACACAGCCCGGGAAGCAGAGTAGACAGGTGTTCCGGGCCACAGCCAAGGTTCTTTGGGGTCAATGCCTTGCTTGTGAAGTTCTTCTGGACGCTCAAGCTGCCTTTCCCCAGCGCCCCAACTACGCAGGTCCTACGCAGAGTCGGATCTGAGCCCGGGTCTGAGCGAGGGCTGGAGAGGAGGAGGCTTTGCCAAAGAGCTATGCGGGTTCCTGAAGATCTCCTGCAGCCCGAGCTTTGGATGGCGCCCCATTTCACAGGTGTCGAAGTCGCGCAGAGAGGAAAAGAGGCTGGCCTGAGATCAGCTGCAGCTGCGCCTAATTCGACACTGTACCCCTGGAAGAAGCCCACCGCATGGGCACGGGGGTCGGGGGCAGTGGTGACAGCAGCTGCATGTCTCTGCAGGTCCCATAGCTTGCAGAGGGAATGGCAAGTTTTCGCAGACTTCCAGTTCCTTGCCACAGCAAGTGTGGGTGCTACAGGGGAAGAGCTGTGGGTCCCTACCGTCTATAGTTCTGCGTGCAAATAAGGCCCCATTTCTGAGCATTTGCCACCATCACCTGGCTAGGGCCAGGTTTCCCCTTTCAGAAAATGGGCATGCTAATGCCCAGCCCACAGGATTGCTGGCGAGGACTAGGTGAGAAACCTTACAAAAAACAAGTAGCAGGAGTGTGGCTGTAGCAGCGGCTGACATGGACGAGAGCTCTGTCTAAACCTCATAGAGCTATGCTGCCTTCAGCTCGGGCACACAGGAAAAGGGCTCCCCAGGTCATCGCTTCCTGGATAGTTAGTTCAGCAGGAATCTCAAATCTCTCTTATTTGGTGGCCTCCCAAGTTATTTCGAGCCACTTATTTCCTGTGAAACTCTGGTTAAATCACTTCACCTTTCTGTCCCCATCTGTAATATGCGAGTGCCTAGGACTCAGTAAATGTTGGATATTATTATCATTTCTTAAATCATTATTGATATTATTTGCTGCCTCCCTTTCCAATAGATCTTTCTGGCAGCGCACACATCTGAGATCCAGTGACCTGATGTTGGATGATTTGAGCCATGAACTGCAGCTTTTTTGAGCTTTTTAGAGCTATGCTGCCTTCAGCTCGGGCACACAGGAAAAGGGCTCCCTAGGTCATGGATTCCTGGATAGTTAGTTCAGCAGGAATCTCAAATCTCGAATCTCAAATCTCTCTATTTTATTTTTTTCCTCTGTAAAATGGGAATAACTACCCACCTCTTGAGAAGGAAGCAGATTGGCAACTGTCTAGTGAAGGTCAGGGTTAAGGGAAGAAGAATCAATTTAGACAAACAGCAGGGAGTATCTCCTGTCTTCTTGCCCTGGGCACAGCTTACTGGCATCTTCCCAGCTCTGCCTGCACTGGAAGAAAGTTCCCATGAGCAGGGTCCAGGCCCTGATTTCTCTGCAGAGAAAGACCCAAAGGGCTCCCTGGAAGAGGCAGTTCCAGGAAGCCAGGTGGCTGCAGCCCTAGAGAGCCAGTTGGGTCATCCAGGACAGCACCTAGGGGATCTTGCCCTGCCATACACAAAGCTCACCCTGCCCCACCCTGCCCCCTTCAGTATGCCCACCTGTAAAACCAGAATAACCACCCACAGGGAGTTGCACTGCAAGGAGGTCTTAATCAGGGTTCAATAACTGTCGGCTCCATCCCTCTATTCCTCAAGCAACCCTGTGATGCAGGGGCCCTATTCCTCCCGAAGGGGGAGAAGAGTAGGAGTTTCTCACAACTGGTAAATACCTAACAGAGATTTGAATCAGGGTTTGGCTGATTGTAAGATTTATGTATTTTGCCTTGGGCAGAAGTTGCTGTAAATGAGGGAGGGGATGCATCTGGAACTGTTCACAGCAGGGAAGCAGCTACTATTTCCATTTCGTCCCAACTTGACAGATGGGCTGTGGAGCCTGGAGATGGGCTAAGGACTAGCTCAGTGCACAGGAGAAGGGCCCCCTGGATCGTGGATTCCTGAACAGTGCAGCAGGAATCTCAAATCTCTCTTATTTGGTGGCCTCTAAGTTATCTCAGCTTCAGAACACAGCAGAAAGGGAAGAAGAGAAAAAGGAAGCTTAAGGAGTTACTTAATAGACATAATTATATTTTTTAATTAAAAAAAACAGAATCTCTTCCAGTAGTTCCACCCCCTTCCCCAGTCGCCTGGTGGGGAAGGAGCAGGATTTGCTTTACCTGAAGGATGGAGGATGATTAGAAGCAATTATTCTGAATGCGGCTAGTGTTTTGTGGGGAGGAGTTGGGGTGTTGGAGCTGGGCCCCAGGCTTGTGACAGCCTGGGGAGAGGGCAGCTGGTTACTTGAGCAGGGAGACCCCTCCCTTGTCATTCAGGAAACTATGCATCTTAGCTTTACTCATTGCAAACAGCTTTCACATCCAAAACCTCACTTGCTACTGGGACCCACGAATCCCCCCTCCTTCCTACTCCTTCTGTGCCTCCACCCCTTCCTGTCCGGCACCCTATTCCACCTCAGAGGTAAAGGCAGCTCAGAGAGGCCACCACTTGCCAGAGGTCACAAAGGGAGTTGGGCAGGAGAGTGTAGCAGTTCACCCGAGTGGGGAGATGCCCTGGGCCTTCCATCCTCCAGCCACTCTGGTGCAGAGACCATGCCTCTCCAGGCCTGGGTCCACAGAAAACTGATTTGGGGGCCCCTGGAATTTGTCATGCATCCCCACAGCACTGTGTTCAGTGCCCAGAAGAGCCCCTGGCATGGTGAGGAGCTCAATAAATAGTTGAATAAATGAATAGAGTCATGTGGTGGCCAAGACTGTAGCGATAACTCACTGGAAGGTTGCCTTCCCAGAGACTTTGGAGTGAACCTTGAATCGTTAGGGCTGGTCTTATAACTGGAACTGATGCTGGAATCTTAGGAAAAAGGGGTAGAATTTTAAATTGCCCCCTGGGAAAACCTGAGAGAGCCTAATCCACCCCAGACACAGAAAGTCACTAGACTTTCAATTAATTATTGCATTCCTCCATAAAGAGTTACCCATTTCACAGATGGAGAAAGAGTTGGGGAGGTTGCGGCTGCCCAAGGTTAGGCAGCAACAAAGTGATCCAGGCAACATTTCACCCCGGGCACATCTGACTCCAAACCCCAAACTGGTGTCTTTTCATCATCCTGCAGATGGAATTTCTCTTGTCCCTGGTTTAAATCAGCCAGAGAACTCAGCATCACACTGCTGTGTTCGCCCACTCACTTTAGAAATATCTTAATCTTGCTGCATTTCCAGATTTTATGTAAGAGGGTATGTTTATACCATGAAAAAAAAAAGGACTCAAATGTAATTATGAAAGTACAAAGTGATAGCTTGAGCTTCCCCCTAATAATACCAGCTGATGCTTACCGAGTGCTGAGTATGTACACTGTACTATTCTAAGCACACGGTATGTACTAACTCATTTACTACTCAAAGCAACCCTATTTCGTAGATGCTACTGTTTTCATTTTTTTGAGTGGTCTGGTTTGCATACATGAAAAATCAAGATACATATAACTTCTCTTTTTAATCATACATTTGCAAAGATATAATTTTCTCCTCATCCTCTACTCACCCTCCAAGCTAGAAAAGACTAGCCACCACCATTTATTATTATTATTATTATTATTATTATTTTTTGAGACAGAGTCTCACTCTGTTGCCCGGGCTAGAGTGTCGTGGCGTCAGCCTAGCTCACAGCAACCTCAAACTCCTGGGCTCAAGCGATCCTCCTGCCTCAGCCTTCCAAGTAGCTGGGACTACAGGCATGAGCTGCCATGCCTGGCTAATTTTTTCTATATATTTTTAGTTGGCCAATTAATTTCTCTGTATTTTTAGTAGAGACAGGGTCTCGCTCTTGCTTAGGCTGGTTTCAAACTCCTGACCTTGAGCAATCTGCCCGCCTCAGCCTCCCAGAGCGCTAGAATTACAGGCGTGAGCCACTGAGCCCAGCCTAGTCACCAGCGTTTAAATAGGCAAAAGAAATTAAAGCTATGGATAGAATCTTACACAAAGGGCATTGTAATATCTTCAATTTTATGAGATTGTAATATCTAACAATTTTATGAGATCCACAAACTTTAAGTATAGTTAGGCCTTCCTCATAATGATAACACTCGTTAGTAAGTTGAACATCTCATGTGTAGTGTAGCTTGATAAAACTGGGCCTGTTTTCCTTTGCCATCCACAGCTCTTGGCTTTTTGCAAATGAATTTGCAAGTCTTTATGGAGAGAGTGGGAGAGTGAAGGAAAAGGACCTAGACCCCAGCCAAGAAGCAAAGGTCTGAGCCCCACATGTCACTTGCCAGATGACTCTGAACAGTCCTCCTCTCTAGGTCCCTCATCCTCCTCACTGGGAAAATAAGAGTGTTTAGTTGCATTTTGCGCCTGTTCTGATTCTGCAGTTCTGTGATGAAGGAGCGAGTGAGTGAGTGAAAAATTCAGCTCCTTGTTCTGCCTACCACTGGGCTGACTGAGGTTTCCAGGAAGGTGAGCTGGGTGTAAAGATCACAGGAGTCAAGCTGGGTAGGTTGGAATCCCAATTTCATTTCGTGCCTGCTGTGTGTCCTGGGGCAAGTCCTCCGAGCCAAGCTTCATTCTCTTCATCAGAAAATGGGGGCTACTAATCCCTATTTCAGGGGCTTAGGAATCATGGATACAAAATGCAAGGAGCACAGCTAGTCCCCTCCTGCTTCCCCTTGCAGGTATTCCATGCAAGAAACGAGGAAAGTTTTTGACTCAGCAGCTGGGAGCACTGGGAGGAAACCTGGTGAATCATTGTTAGTGACACGACTGGAGCTAAGGCTGCTGGTGTGGATAATCACAGACAGGCTTATGGGAATTTTGGTTGCTAAAAATCCTTGGGGCCTTTGGGTAGCACAGGAAAGCTTTGCCCAATGGTGGCACAGCTCTTCCCAGAGAAATTATTTTGGAGAGTCCTTGGACCAGGCATGAAGTAACATCTAAGCATGTGACAACAAAGTGAGATTCTATTTTCAATGATCTGTTAATCCTTCCATCATACTCAAGAGACTCTTAGTATAACTTTAACACCTTGACAATGATCAATCACCAACTTCCCTGTGCACAAAGCACCTGGCTTCAACCTTCCAGAGGCTACAGAATCTAACTAGCAAATAACAACACAGTGTTGCTTTTACTGTACTCATTTTCAGACTTAACCCATCTTAGGTTGGTAAGTAATACTGTGACATAAATTTTACTTTGCAAATCTTTTCTTCTTTTTGGTTTTGAACAAGAATTTATTTGAAGTTAAACATTAATTAAATAATAGCACTCTTGATACTAAGATAAGGGCAACAATCATAATGATTGTTCTTAGACAAGGGAACAATCATGTAGGTGGATGCCTGAAATTTGGGTTAACACTGATTTACAGGAGAGAACACTGCATTTCCAACAGCGCAAAATCTGGCTGGAGTCCTGCCCCACCTAGCTGGGTGGCCTTGGGCAAGTTACTTCCCCTCTCTGAAGCTTGGATCCCTTATCTGTAAAACTAGGGGGGTGATGATCATTCTGACCTCCCAGGTTTTCAAGAAGAATTTACTACAGAGATAATAGAGGACCACATCATTATTATTATTATGACAGAGATAATAGAGGACACAACAGTTTTCTGGGATGTATGGAATTGTTAGTATTATTAGTAAACAATGAATAGAAGAATTTGGTCAAAACACCAGCTTATTTACCCTGAACCTGGTTATCTACTAGCTGAGTAGTACTTCCAAAAGAGGGTGATTCTTTTTTTTTTTTAAGAGAGGGTCTCACTCTGTTTCTCTGTCACTCAGGCTGGAGTACAGTGGCACAGTCACAGTTCACTGCAACCTCCAACTCCGGGGCTCGAGCAATCCTCCTGCCTCAGCCTCCCGAGTAGCTAAGACTACAGGCACAACCATGCCCAGCTAATTTTTTTAAAAAATTTTATATAGATGGAATCTTGCTATGTTGCTCAGGCTGGTCACGAACTGTCCTCATCAAGCGATCCTCCTGCCTCAGCCTCCCAAAGTGCGAAGATTACAGATGTGAGCCACTGTGTCTGGCAAGAATAAGTCTTTGAAAGCTGAGTTCTGTTTAAAAATGCCTTACCCTTTGTCTCACTGGCTCGTCTTCAGTGTCTGGATATGTAGACTGCCATTTCCCAAGCAGACAGTTTTATAATATCCTAGAACATCTATTCTCTATAGGCAAAATTAAGATACATGCAAACTGCAAACAAGGCAGAAAAATGTTTTCATTGTACTTTTCATAAATGGTTAAGCACATTGCCTGGCGTGCCCTTTTTTTCCTTCCTTTCCTCCTCCCTGCCTATTCCCTCCTTTCCTTCCGCCTTCTTTCTTCTGTGTGCGAGGCTGGCACTAACTCTGGAATGCGAGGACTATCCAGACGCGTTCTTGCCTCAAGAATCTCCCACTCCAGTGGGAAGACAGACCCAGCAAGTACGCAGTCACCCAACACCAGTGTCACAAGGACTGCCCCAAAGCCAGTTTGATCTCACAGATCTCCTTTCACTGTCACAATATTGGCCAGAAGACAGTTCATTAAACATTTTCATAAATTACCAATAGTTAAAAGTTAAGAGACTTCCATAGAAATCTGAAATTCTGGTTTCTCTGCATCAGTCTGAAGGTGAGTGGCCTTAGGTGTGTTCTGTAGGGCAGGTCCCCTTCAGGTGGTATCTGAGTCCTCCAGTTCCCACTGGCCAGGCACTGGAGGGGAAGCCCCTGCCTGCTGTGGCAGGCCATGGAATGTGGTGCCAGATGGCACAGGGTATGTGGGAGCCCAGAGGGGGAACCCCCAGTGTCCCCTGGGGAAGGCTGTTTGGAGGAGGTGGCATTTGGATTGAGCTTTGAAGGATTTTGCCAGGTTGAGGAGAAGATGGTTCCAGGCAAAGAGGGAAGCATGTGAAAAAGCGTAAGAACTGAAATGAATTGGTCTGACATTTGAGTGCCAAGAGCGTGGGGGCAGTGGGGCACATGCAGGCCGGCAAGGAGGATGGCTGGAGTGGGGCTGAGGCCTTGGAGAGCCACAGCGAGATTGTAAAAGGGGTTTTTCTTTTCTCTTCCCTTCTCTTCCCTACCCTGCTCCTTTCTTTTCTTTTCTTTGTTTTTTTTCTTTTTTTCTTTCTGTCGCCTTCTCTTAAGTGCCTCTTTAAAAATTTCAGAAGCAGTAAGTATTTGCCATGGCTAATGAAACAAATCAAAGATATGTAAAGCAATTAATAATCTCCCTCATCATGACTCCATTCTGCCACCCAACGTAACTGGTATTAACAACCTCACGGGCATCCTTAGACACCGTATCTACATGCAAACACAAAATCACAGATATACATACAGAAAGGTGGAAATTGATGGTTTCTTTGTGTGTTTGTGTGCCTGCATGTGTGACAAGTGACTGTATTTGTCTAGCTGTGTGATTTGCTTTCGTCACTTAATTCATATGCTAGACATCTCATCATGTCAATAGATATACACCTAACCCATTCATTTGATATTCCATAGTAGGGATACACTATAATTCGTTTGACCATTTCCTTATTGGTGGACACTATTTTTTGTCCAAATTGTTACTACTACTAAATCTTCAAGCAAACAAACAAAAACCCCAAAAAACGTACACTTTGCAAACCTTCATAACTGCACTCTAATTTTAAAGGTTTAGTTTCTAAAACTAAGATAGCTAGAGCCAAGTGTGTGTATTTTTAACTTGAATGGGCATCACCAGATTATTTTCTAGAAACCCTGTTCCATTGCACTTTCCCACCAGCTGCATCCAGTTCTCCCACTCTGCCAGCGTGGGAGATCACCGCTCTGGTTTAACTTCTACCATGGGATGGTATTGAGCAGGGGGTTAAAAGGATCCCATACCATATCCCTTTGAGAAACTACCTGGGGAGCATTATGGAAAATACCAGAAGCAATAGAACCGGGGAAGAGGCCGTTGCAAGACTTTTGGAGTTGCTGAAGCAGCTGAAAGAGAGGGGTAACATTGGGATGGGCAGGCAGGGAGGGAATTGAAAGATAACTCAGGAAGACATAGAGATGCTAGCTAATGCATGCCAGTGCTGGGGGCATGCCCTGCTGGCATCCCAGGTCTCTTTGCACAGTAGGGGGATAGGGAATGGCCTCTCCTTGAGCTATTCTCACACTGTTTATCAGGTCCCACGGTGGCCAGCCACCCCAAGCCTCCTCTCCTCAGAGCTCAATTTCAACAGCCTCACTCATCTGGAGCCCTGGGCCAAGGCCACTTGGAACAGAAGTGCTATCCCACTCCATCCACTCGGGTCCTAGGTGAATGGGCAGGGCAGGGCAGGGAGAGGGGACAGATGTACTTCTGTGCAGGGCAAGCCTTGGAAACCACTGGTAACTTCACATGCAGCTTGGTAATTAGCAGCATTGTTTCATCTAATCCTCACTAATTTGCTTTCTACCCTATATAGCATCTGGCAACAGGTGTGTTAGAAGCAACAGCAACAAATAAATTCCAAGGCGTGGATTCCTAGAAAAGGGTTGGGTAGGCCAGGCTGCTGAGGTTGGGCTGGAATTCCTGTTCTGCTCGTGCAGAGCCCTTGAGAGTTTCTTTCCAGATCTCTTTGTCCCTCTGTTTTAGCTTGAGGGTCTCTTTATTCCTCTGGCTCTATTTTTCTCCCCAACCTCTGGAATTAAACAACACACTTATTTCTTTGTAGGCCCCTGAAATGGCACTGAGACTCCTGGGAAGCCCTGAACCCAGGCTTGGGGCCATCCCACCTAAAGGATTTCTCTAGACTCTGCAGGAAGCTGAGGCAGCCCTTCAAGGCCTGTGGAGAACCAGAGATTGTCATCAGTATAGGACGCCCTGTCCAGCAGTATGTTTGCTCAGCCCTTAAATGGTCCAAGAGGGCATGGTAGGTTTCCCTTGACAATGGGTCCATCTGACTTCGTAATTAGTCCCATTCTCCGCAGAGCAGAATGAGGGCAGCTCAGGCCTAATTACTAATATTGCTACCGTTGGCAATACCCTTGGCACAACCTCGTAACTGATTCTTGAGCAGTCACATGGATCTCCAAGCTGATGAGCATCAAGTAGAAGAATTTAGCAATCCTGGACATTAAAATGTGAGAGGTGGCATGAAAGTTAATTGCCCATTCTGGCTACAACAATAGATCCTCAAATCAAACACACCTAGGTCTTTTCTTGGAAGAAGCAGACCTCATCTGCTAGTTCATCAGCTCTTATGTGGCCATTGCTAAAGAGGAGGAGAGTATAAGTTTCCAAGTCGGATTGAAACGTGGAGCTGTGTGACCTTGGGTAAGCCACTTAACCTCTCTGATCCCCAATTTCCTCATCTTTGGAATGACAGGGAGTAACACTGACCTCAAAGAATTGTCCAGAGTATTGGTGATGAACTCAAGCAAGCACCTGTCTGTTCTTGGCACATAGTAGGCACTTAATAAATGCAAGTGAGAGTTTTTGAAAACCATGGACTGAAATGACTCGCAGAGACCAGCTGACTATTTGAGGAGGAGGAGGAGGGGTGATGGGAATTGTTTCCCTGCTCCCACTCCACTCCATTTCTGAGGCTGGCTGCTGGTTACCTAGGCGATGCTGCACAATGCGACCCGGGTGCCGGCTGGAGCTGTGCGCAGCTGCCCAGACACCCTGCGCTTGTGTGCAGGGCTCGCGATGAAGCCAACTTGGCCATGTGTTGACACCGGCAATAAGTCAGCTCTTGCTACTGGCAGAGGCTGCTGGGGCAAGAGACTAAACTCCCACGGTGAAAGGGAGCTCAAAACCAGTTGGGAGAATATGGACAATAAACTAGGAACAATCTTTTTTAAAAAATAATGATTTAAATATAACAACAGCAAAAAAAAAAAAAAACTTAAAAGACAAAAACCGGATGGTGTCAAGAGGAGGGGAGGTTCCTCAGACTTGTTTGTAAACATGGTAAAAAATAAATACATAAAGGAAAAAAAGAGCAGCAGCCCAGAGGTTTCTCGGGCTCACCCCCCTGTTTCTCGCGCAGCATGTTTCCCATTACAAGGGGAATCGCAGGCCACACATGAGAAAGAAAATATGCCGACAGGAAAGTAATTGGGGGTGTCAGGGTCGTGGGATAAATCTGGGAGTTTGTTTTCAAAATCTTCTTGAGTGCTCCGTTACTTTTACAATTGAAGAAAAAGTTTCAAAAATCGACTTTAAGTCAAATTCAGCTGGAACTTACTCCAATGTTGCAATTTCCTGTGGGATGTGTCCTTCCATTTCCTCCAGGAAAGGACCTCAGTAGTTTTCATTTTTACACGCCTGTTTTTCTACCACCTGCTTCATGTTCATTCTGTATGGTCAGGCTCAGTTAGAACCCAGGCACTGGTTGCAGAAGGCTTCGCTCGCAGGCCGTGGTAACACACACCGGCGAGGAAAGGTATAGAGGCAGCATGCCACCCACTCACGGCCTTGACTTTGCCTTTTCTACTGACAGATAGGGAAACTGAGGCTCAGAGGGAGCAAGCTATTCGCCCAAGCTTAATCAGCTATTATTAGGGTGGTATTCAAACTTTGGTCTCCTGAGTTTAAGTTGAGGTCTTTTCCCAACACCGTAACTGCAGCCCAAAATAATTCCCTTTCTTGGAAAATGCCTCCTTCTAGAGTCTCCCAGTCAACATGGGGACCAAGACAGCAATATTTGCACCTTTGTCTCAAACATGAAACTGTGGGGCCCTCTGGCAGCTTGCAAAGGGGGCCCACATAGAAAAATATCTCTGCTTTTCTCAATCTCTCTTAATCAACCAAGCATGTTCATTGCTGTTAAAACCCAAGTGTCATAAAAATGATCTGCATAGAAAACAAAGATGTGGGCAGGAAAGCCCAAATTCCTCACCATCAACAACACTGCTTCTTTGCACAAATATTTACCTAAACCCATTCTTCTTCCTTTTCTCCCTCCTTTTTTGACAAGAATGTTCCTCCGTCTCGGCAGCCACAGTGGCCCTGTTGGAACAGACGACGTTCAATGTTTCCATCATAAGGCATGTTTTTCTGGGGTTTATTACTCAGCTGTAAAAATGTGCTCTAGGCAAGAACTTGGCATATGAAGTCTCATCTCAGAGGTAATTGGTGGGGATTTTTAAAAACCTTTTTTTTTTCTTTTTACAGACAATCTTGGAAAGAGAAACAAAAAGGTCAAGAATTTACTGCTGGAAACTGTGGGTTTTGTCCCCATGGGTTTTCCTCTTTGGTTTGGTTTGTTCTGTATTATTTTCGGTTTCCTCTAACCAGATATTTGGAGGCCAAGTTATAGAGGCTATAATCCCAGACATTCATTTATTCTTCCTTCAGCAAATATTTACTGAGTGCCTCCTGCGCAGCAGACACAGTTCTAGGCTCTGTAGGACAGTGGAAGCAGAAACGTCGGTGCGGTCCAGGTTCTCACGGGCTGACGTGTATACACGTTCACACGCAAACTCCACATGTTAACAGACCAGGTAAAACTTCAGTTTGCAGTTAGCGGCTGGAGTGGAGAAAAAACAGCAAAGGGTGGGAAGGAGGCAACATTTACTCTAAAACCTTGAGGCTGAGCAGAAGCCACATGCTTAGGTCTGGTGAGGAGAGGAGTCAGCAAGAGACAAAAGCATGTGTGGAGGCTGGAAAAAGCATGATGAATCTGAGAACACAAAGAAGGCCTCCTTTCTAGACTGCATTGCATTGAGGGTGGGCAGGAGATTATATCAGACACCTGGGCTGGGACAGCCTAGGCACATCCCACGGAGAGATTTCAGCATGGGCCTCTAAGTTCATGGGCATCAAATAGAAGTATTTACCAATTCTGGGCATCAAATTCTACTTAAAGTGCAAAGGGAAGCCATGGCAGATGTTCTGTAGTGCATGAAAGGATATTTCTGGCCTTGTGCGGAGGGTGGGTTGGAGGGGTACAATCTGGGAACAGGGAGACCACTCAGCATGTTGCTGCGGGTGCCGGGCTGCGAGCTCTCAGCAGGACGGGCAGGACCAGGAAAGCAGCAGAGGAGATGGAGGGGAGGGTGTGGATTCAAGGGTAGTTTAGGGGAGAACTGGACATGGCCCGCTGGTCATGGTCAGGAGAGGAAAAAGGATGACCCAAGGTACCCCTCAGTAGTCATGACGGAATGTGGTGCTGTGATCTGAGGTAGGGAGGGGATGAAGGGAAGTTGCAAATGACTCTCTGGTTTCTGGGCTGGGTTTGCTGGGGCTGAGCCACATGAAGAAGAGCAGTTTGGGGTGGTGCAGTCCAGTGGTTCAGGCTCTGCAATCACCCCACCTGGGTCCAGTCCCAGTGCTACCATTCTCTAGCGGGGCAACCCTAAGCAAGTTACTTTGCCTCACTCTGCCTCAGTTACCTCATCTAAAGAGTGGGAATAATAACAGAACCTGCCTCCCAGGTTGTTGTGAGGGACAGATCAGTTCATCAATGTAAGTTAACTAATCAGAACAGCGCCTGCTTGTGCTATCTATGAGTAGAATTCCATGTTGGGCACGTGTTGATGGAATCACACAGTGGGCAAGTACTTACAGCACGTCTGTCCTCCCGGGTCTTGCTCTCTGCGGAGGGTGAGGCCGTTAGATAAATAGATCACAGTACCACACCAAGACAAGTGCTACTGGGGAAAGGGGCAAGGATCTAGGAGAGAGATTAGCAGAGGGCAGAGAAGTTAGATTGCAGTGGGTGGGTCAGGGAGGGTGCACCAGGGACATCACCTACCGCCTATCAGTAGGCATTAGCAAGAAGAGTGCGTGTGTCTGGGGGGGTCATTCTACATCTAGAGAGCAGTAGAGGCCTGAGCTGGGCTAGGATGTTGTGTGTTTGAGAAATGAAGAGTAAGAGGGTGTGTTTGGAGCTGTGGGAGGAGGTATAGAGTTAAAGTTTTATTCTAAATCAGAGGGAGACGTGAATGGAATGTTTTAGGCGGAGAGGGAGAAAGTCTGACCTATGTTTAAGTGCTCACTCTGGCTGCTGTGTGAGACTGGATGGGAATGTGTTGGGAGACAGGGAGGGCGGCACCAGTGGATTCAGAGAAACTGTGTGACAAAAGAGAATGAGGCTACAGTTCCGGCAAGAAACAATGGGGGCTTGGAAGAGGAAGGTGCCTGCGCAGGTGGAGAGAAGTAGATATGCCTAAGAAAAACTCTGAAGGTGAAACCAACTCTTTCTCCGCAAGACCACCTAGTGATTCATTACAAATGCAAATTTGATGGTGTCACTCGTGCTCAAACCCTTTCAATGGCTCTGCAGTGCTCTTAGGGTAAGGCCCAAATTTCTTGCCTTGGCTGCCTGGTCAACCCTGTAGTACCTGGCCCCCCTCTGCCCTTTGCCGTCTGTGCTCCAGGCATCTTGGCCTCCTCTCAGCTCCCAGAATGCATCTTGCTTCCTCCTTCCACAGGGCCTATGCACATGCTGTTTCCCCCTCCCAAAAACTGGTTGTCATCCCTCCCCAAACCCCATCCCTGCCTCCTTGACTACCTCTTTCTGTTGTCAATCTTAGTCCCCTCCTCACTAGCTGGGGATCTAAATGTACTCACTGCAGTTGTTAAAATGAAAAGTTGGGTCAGGCCTCAATGTGCCCAAGATCATCCAAAGAATACTTAATCTCTTTTTAAAAATTATTTTTATATATTTATTTATTTTATTGATACATAATAGATGTACATATTTGGGGGTACATGTGATAATTTGATATGTTCATATAATCAAATCAGGGTAATTGGAATATACAGGACGTTAAATATTTATCTTTTCTTTAAGCTAGCAACATTGAAATTATTCTCTTTGGCTACATTAAATGTACAATCAATTAATGTTAAGCATAGTCATCCTTCTGATCTATCAAATATCAGGTCTTATTTTTTCTATCTAACTGTATATTGGTAGCCATTAATCAACCTCTCTTCATCCCTCCTTCCCCACTGCCCTTCGCGGCCTCTGGTAACCACCAATCTACTTTCTATCTTCATGAGATCCACATTTTTAGCTCCTACATATGAATAAGAACATTTGATATTTGTCTTTCTGGGCCAGGCTTATTTAACTTAACATAATGACTTCCAGTTCCATCCATGTCACTGCAAATGGCAGGATTTCATCCTTTTTCATGGCTAAATAATATTCCATTTTGTATATACACACCACATTTCTTTATCCATTCATCCATTGATGGGCACTTAGGTTGATTCCATATCTTGGCTATTGTGACTAGTGTTGCAATAAGCATGGGAGTGCAGACATCTTTTCAATATGTTGATTTCCTTTCTTTTAGATGCATACCCAATAGTGGAATTGCTGGATCATATGGTAATTCTATTTTCAGTTTTTTGAGGAACCTCCATACTGTTCTCCATAGTGGCTGGGCTAATCTACATTCCCACCCACAGGGTGCGAGGGTTCCCTTTTCTCCACATCCTTGCCAGCGTCTGTCATCCCTGTCTTTTTGATAAAAGCCATTCTAAATGGGGTGAGATGTTGTCTTATTGTGGTTTTGATTAGCATTTCTCTAATGATTAGTAGTGTTGAGTATTTTTTTTGTATACCTGTTTTGAATCTCTTTTATGCTTAAAGAAATGTAAAGGGAAACAAAACTATGACACTGTTTTTCCCCCTAACTCATTGTCAATAATGATTAAGCATTGTGGAGGGTATTCAGGAGGAATTACTTTCTTACTCTTCTGGTAGGAGTATAGATGGGTGTAAGTAGAGAGCAGTTAGTCAGTACGTATCAAAATGTAAAATGCACATGCTCTTTGATCTAGCAATTTCTCTGGTAGGCATTTAATCACCTAACGAATCTACACACAAAAAAATGGGAAAATGTATGTCCAACCTGAATAAGTGAACAGAGGGTTTAGGTTGGGTTTGGAAGATTGGGTTGATATGCTTTAGTAGGAAGGAACATAGAAACACAAGTGTAATAAAAACCCCAGCAAGCACAGCTACTGTGAATTGAGGGTTTAAAATGTGCCCAGAATTTTCCAAAGTTGCTTCCTTGAATCCTTACAACCCTGGGAAATGGATGTTGGGGGAAATTGAGGCTGAAAGGTTAAGTGGCCAGTTCACCATCTCATAGCTAACAAGTTGCAGATTTAAGACTCGAACCTGGCCCTGCCTGACCCTAAGCTCCGGCTCCTGACCATCCCAGGGCCTCAGCAGAAGGCTCGGAAGGAAGTACACAGCGACTGTGCTTGCAACCAGACTAGAGGGGGCCGTGGCAGAAAGACGGAAGCTAGCCCAGCTAGGACCAGACCCTGGAGGGCCTCGAGGCCCATGATCCTCTGCATGGGGAGGGAGGGTCTGGATATAGGAGGGCTCAGGGCATGAAGGAATGGGGGACCCATTTGCTGAAGTGGGGAGATGCGGGCAGGGCTTCCTCTTCGAAAACCTACTTAGCAAGGAAATCCTGTCTAATGTAGAAGTTCTTAACCTGGGGTCCGTGGACCACTTCAGGGGCAGAGAAGGAGAATGTCTGTGAGCCTATATGGAAAAACATTACATCTTTATTTTTGCTATTGTCTAACTGAAATGTATCAGTTTCTTTCATTATGAATGTTGCCAGCAACCCAGAGCAGGAGGACCAGTAACTGGGATTTTATCACGGGTAGACATCATTTCACATTATTATTGTTACAGATATCTTGAAAAGTCATTTCTACTCATCATTAATGTCAAAATTATTTTCTCAGCCCCAGATCTTGTTGATTGATTCATTAACAAAGAAGCACTTATATTAGCACACCACAATGTTTTGATAATGGTATTTAAATACACTTGGGTGCTTTTGTTATTTGATTTTATGTGTTTAAAAATATTATTCTGAGAAAAGGTCCATAGCTTCAGGAGGCGGCCAAATAGACCCACTTTATAAAAAGGGCTTAGAATGCAGGAAGGGGACCCATCTGTTTCCTTTGCATCTTTTACCTTTAATTCTCTGCTTTGGTTAGGTAAGAAGCGACAGTGACTTGGCCTGCTGGGTCACTGCAAGCTGGGATCTTGTCTTCTGCAACTCTCTGGGCTCAGGACTCAAGGATAGAGCTCAACAAATGTTACTTTAATTTGAATTTGATGTAGACATTTAAAAACCAAGAGCTTTCACACGTATCTGGATTTCTGGCTTCTCTAATAGAATCAGAAAGTCTGGCAGCCCGGGGCCGGCCTCCCCACCTCCCCTGCTGCAAGGACTGGAAGTCGGGTCTGCACCGTGGCCAGAGAGCTTCTGCCAGCTGCTGGTACCCGCTTCAGGCGTACATTCCCTGGTGACTCCCAAGGTATTTTTGATCCTCAGGAGGGAAGGGACAGATGTGATTTACCCCAAAGTCACACTCTAAATCCAGGGACAAACTTAACAGCAAGTGGCGATTTCCTGAGCTGGCCTGGGCTGTACCACTTAAGGAGAGAACATCTGAACACAGAAGCTGTGGCAAGGCCCAGCTGACGAGTCAGAACACGGGGAAATCGGGAGCCACAGGCAGCTCTGGGTCTCCCCGATCCTGTTTGTATTTCTTGCTTCACTGCACTCGCCTGCTGAAGACCTTTGGTTGTTCCTCACTGTGCTGAGACTAGAACCCGGGCCCTGGAGAGCCCACTGAGTGCCTGGCCACTCCCCCCTGTCCTCCAGCCCTGGGTCCTCTTTCTGCTTCTTGAATCGAGTCTGTTCTCACCCCGAGCGTCTGCACTCGCTGTTCTCCTCTGCTTGCATCACCTGTGTAGTCATTTCTCTCTGCATCATTCAGGACAAATGTCACCTCCTGGGGCAGGGGAATTCCCTGACTGCTCTCCCCAAAGTTGTGCCTCTTTCTGCCTCCCAGACACTTTCTGTCTTGCTACTCCGCTTTCTTCTCCTCAAGGCTCTTACCGTCATCCAAAAACCATGTTCACAACTTCCCTGCTTACTGTCGGTCTCCCTACTCTCTGCAGAGTCCACGAGGACAAGGCCCTTTGTGCCCAGACACTGCTGGTCCACGAACACTGCCGGGCAAGTGGGGAAGCAGCGAGTGGCCTCCTGCCGTCCTTGTCCAGCACCGCGCCTCCCTCCTCCCTCCATCCCTCACCCAGGGGTCAGGGTCAGGCTCAGGGACTGGTGAAGATGACAGTTCTGGTAAATGACTTGGCAATTTGAAAAAGCTGATACTTTTAAGCCTTTGTCAAAATTTTCTTGCAGCAAAACACTGTGCCTTCCACTGCCTCCCTGGGGGTCATTGAGAAATTCACCGAACGTTTCTGAGCCGGTTTCCTCATGCAGGTACGTCAGAGGGATAAACAATACTGACCTCGTGGGACTGTTTGTGCAAATGCAATGCCTAGGAAGTGCCCCATCCCTACCTGAGCACACAGTAGGTGCTTGAGCAAATAAACCAAGCCCTTCACCATTCCGTGACACGGCCCCCAGGGTCCCCTTTAAGTTGGAGCTGGAAGAAAGCATGTCAATCATGGGGTAATTTATGCAGCATGATATGCCTTTATTATTCCACGCTGAGTCTGGGCTCCTACTGTCCAATGAAGGTCAAAAGGAGGTATGGCTTTTATCTCTCCAGCGGCTCTGGAAACACCAGGGGGAGGGGCAGGCTCACAGAGGCTTCCTCCTGAAAACAAACAGACCCTCTCCCCTGCCCTGAATAGCTTTCCTCAATCAAAGCTGTAAACGTCTCAAAGCAGCAGGACTTCGCCCTGAGACTTGAGGGGCTAATAAAGCATTGAATGGAGAGAGTGACCCCTAACTGGCAGAGGGGTCCCCGCTGGGCCCAGGGCCTGCGCCTGCTGCCTCGTGGAGAATCCAAAGGTCACGTGTCATTAGTCAGTGTCTTACAGCGACCCTTTCAAAATTATCGATAAAGTTTCAAAATTATCGATAAAGGGGAAGGAGGCCCTTTCTGTTGCGAATCCTGAAGCAATTTTCTTCTTCTCTCTCTCTTTCTTTCTTTCTTTTTTCACAGTCGGAGGAGCTACACAGCCACATGTTTTTCTTATTTTCTTTCAGAGGCCAAAAGAGCTGGTTTGAAATCAAGAGTTTCATGCCTTGGGAGAAATAAAGGTTGGGACCAGATTCTTTTCCTTTTGATGCAATTTCTCCAAGAAGCTGGGGCTCTGAGAAGTGCCTGGATTTGGGTTCCCATGAACACTTGTTTTGTCCTGGTCCCCAGATCCTTCTCAACAGTTTTGAATACTTCTGAGGCTTGATCCTGCCTTCTCACCTCTCTCGTTTGGCCAAAGGCCCGGGGGCTCCGTGAAGGCGTGAGGAGGGTAGAGTGACCATGAATCTCCAGCAACCGCCTTCTCTCCTGTGACTCGGTTTCCTCGTCTGTGTCCACCACAACAGTGTCCTGAGCCAGAGGGAAGTGACCTGCCTGACCTCATTAGGGTCTGAGGAGCACTTTAAAGAGATAATCAGACCTTCATCTAATGGGGAGAATGACTGCAATGATCTTATTTCCTTTATTATTTACTTAGTTCCAGCAGTTTACAGCTGAGGCCAACATGTGGCTGTGGTCGTGTTAATCTTTAATCTATTAGCCATGGATTGATTCGATGGCATTCCGCGGTTTATAGGTAATTGTTACATTGCTTTTTATTGTTGTGCGTTTTGTGAAGTAATTAAAGGCCTCATCATACCCCATTGGAAAATGCCCATTGCAAAGACAAACCTTGACACTCGTGCATATGTGTGCAGAGGAAGGCAGAAATCACCTGTAGTCAGAATTACTCTGGAAAATTCCTTAACTCCTTCACCAAGCGCTGCATATGTGGCTACGTGTGGATAACACTACGTAGCTTGTATAGCGCCCACATACACGCACGTACAGAGCTGCACAGGGACGAGTTCCCATTGCTCCGGAGGTCAGAGGAAGCACTTGGCTGGCATTCAGAGGACAGGCTGTGTGAATATTTTGTGTCTTGAAGCACTAGAATTGTGCTCCTCAGGGCAAGATGCTCAGAGGCACCCCACCCTATTTAAATCTCTCCTGTTAAAATCAAATTTGATTAAGTTAAATGCCCTTGTCCTGTGACCTCTACCTTTTTTTTCCCCTTGTGTCATCTTTAAGTATTGGGTTATTTTCGCTCCAAATGAATTAATATTTCCATATCTCACTTGTCTTCTTAGAGGGGACCAGCCAGCATGGGGGCCAGCACATGCCACAGATAAGCCACGTGGTTTTATAAAGCGATGACAAGGACATTGAACTGCTTGAGCCATATAGCAGTGCCCTGGACTGGGAGGCTAGGATTGCTCCTGGCATGGCCCAAGGCGGCACCTCCACCGTCCAACAGGAATTCCTGAACAGGGTACCAGGGCTGGTCACCATCAGGCCAGGATCTGGCCCAGAATAGGTGTCCATGAACGTTTACTGAGAGAGGGGACGTAAAAGGAGCGTCAGCGAGAAGTTTATGAAAGGGGAGTGTTGGGGGGGGGAGGGTGGACAAGTAGGGGCTGGGGAAGCAGAGGTGGGAGAGAGGGAGTTAGCAGGAAAAAAAGGTGAAGGCACAAAACTGTAAAGGGGCAGGCTTTTATGTTAAAGAAGAAATGGTTAATGAAGCTGAGCTGATTTTGCAAGTGAATGGGCATTCCCAGTTCCCAGGACTCTGACCAGGTTACCACCCTTTGCTGGGTTTCCTGACCCTCTGGGCTCTCCTGGGTCTCCCCTCTTTCCACCCTTGCTGTTGCCACGGCCTCACAGTCTCTTTCTGGTCTATTGCAGGAGGGTGACCTGTTCCCCCCAGTTCCTCTGGGCCTAGCCACACCAGAGCAGCTAGGGGATCACAAGTGACTCAGCGTTTGGTGGACGACTTCCTGCTAAGTCCTGACTGGGCTGTCTGCTCACAAGCACTTAGGAACCCACCAGATCTGGACCTCTTTGTATTTTCCAGTCATGCCCAGAGGGTTCCCAGACCAAGGTCCCTACCCAAGCTGTGGGAACTCAGTCTCTGTCCCACCCTTCCTGGACTTCCCCTGCCTTGAGAAATGGGCCCTATTGGTTTTGTCCCACTAAGAAACAAGCCCCTGGTTTCTTGCTGCCTCGGCTTCCCCACCTGTAAAATAGGGCTTTGTGTTACTTCCTATCTCACAGAGTCGTTTTGAGGATTAAATGAATAGACTCCTGAACAGTATCCATTCATTTAATCCTGACACATAATTAGTTGCTATAATTATTATTATTGCTGATTTTAGTTTATTATTAATTATTATTTTATTATTCTTCATTATTGTTTATTATTTCTATTTCATTCTTTCTTTCTTTTTTTTTTTTCGAAACAGGGCCTTGCTTTGGTGCCTGGGCTAGAGTGCGGTGGTATCATAGCTCAAACTCAAACTCCTGGGCTCCAGTGATCCTCCTGCCTCAGCCTCCCGAGCAGCTGGGACTACAGGTGTGTGCCACTAATTTTTCTATTTTTTTGTAGAGATGGGGTCTCGTTCATGCTCAGGCTGGGCTCAGACTCCTGGGTTCAAGTGACCTCCCAAGTGCTAGGATTACAGCTGTGAGCTGCCACACCCAGCCTTGTTTACTATTGTTTCTTATTTCATGTCTTATAATGATACATATGATTTTGCTATTGGTTTTAACTCTGTGCATTATTTTTATTATTGATAATTAGCTATTACCATGTGACGACTCTGCATAATTTTATTTTTAACCAGCCTGGATTATTTTCTGTTCAATGGGAGTCTGTTCCTGACAACGTGGGCACCAATCTCAAATGGGCACAGTGATACCATAGGATACTTCAGTATCTTATCTTTTCCTATTCATCTATGGTGGATAATTTATACAATTATTCATTCTTTTTTTTTTAAAATCACAAAACAAGAGGCATCAACATGTGACATGTCTCATTTGGCTGTGCTTGGACTTTAAGAGGACACAATTGCTGAGAGCAGAGGTGCGGCCTGGTCTCAGACTCAGAGGGGCTGGGTGGGCATTCCTGATCCAGTGACAGCTCTGTGTCTGCGCAAGCCCTAGTGCCCTTGTCTGGGGGTAACGGACAGCATGGACTCAACATCAGGGAGGCTGAGGGTGATTTCTGGTTCTGGGGTCAGTCCTTTGATTCGTCAGCTATGAGACCCCTCTTTGAGCCTCAGCTCTTCTGTGCAAAATGTGGCCTATTAGGAGGAATAAATGGGGCGTTGCCAAGCCCTTAGCACGAAATGTTGCACAAATACCAGGGAAGTGACACCTCTTGGGGCCTCAATTTCTTCATCAGTAAAATGGACATGCCGACTCTCTCTGCCTGGATCCGAGGAGGATTTCAGGATATCCGCAGTGGGTAAAGTGCCCAGCGTTTGCTGCATTAGCTAGGGATTCCTTCTCACTCCTTCACCTTGAGTCCCAGAGAGTCCCTGCGAAGGGGAAAACATAAAGCATGTCCTTGCCCATTTCAGGGACTTATTCCTCAGGGAGCCTCGAAATATTAGCCTGGCCGGCAGAGCGATGAAGTGAGCCGGCAAACTGGTGCCTCTCCCCTCAGGAGCAGAGATGCCGGCAGATTCTTTTCAAGTTTTCCCTTTGGGACTCATATTTTATTAGCGTAGAGATAAATAATGCCAGATAAGAGGCCTCTGGTTTTACATCTGGGGCTGAAGGAACGAAGGTTGTCTGGGAGCGAAAACATGACTTTTCTTGCAGGGGCGAATCCCAGCCCGGGAGGGGGAGGTGGAGCCCGAGGGCATGTGCCACCAGCAGCTTTTCGGCTTGGTGGGAAGCAAGTTTTGACAACAGCAATGCTAATTGATTAAATGTTCTCATCAGAGATTACAGTGCAAAGAGTGATCACATTTTAATTCTTTCAGGAGGGGAGGGCATTGCCTTCCTTTAATATCTCTATTTATCCATGTATTTTATATCTGAAAGCACAAGAGGCCCCAGTTAGTTACTTCTGGACCCTGAGGCTCAGTCTTTGTTCATCTTAAATAATAGGTTTATTACAAACAATCTTGTGCAATTGCCTTTGGTTTTCTGGGTTTGATTGGAAATTGAACTTGCAGCTGGACAGAGCCCTGGGCTTTGGAGTCGTCGAATTGAAACCTGGTTCTGCCATGTACCAGGTGTGTGGATTTGGACAAAGCATTTGCACTCTCCGGGCTTCACTTTTCTTATCTGTAAAATGGGTTTTAAATAAATCTATTTATTAAAAAAAAAAAAAAAAAAAAAAAAACAACCTGTGCAGGAGTAGGTGAAAAAGAAAAGCACATAAGCTTTCCTTAAAAAACAAAACAAGACTGAATAAAAATCTTCGTCAAAAGACACTGTTATAGCCAAAGATGGAAAAGCTGGGGGGGAAAAAACACCATTAAGAAAATAAAAAGGCAGCCAGAGACAAGAAGAAAATATTCACAATGTATACATTTGCTGCAGCATTTGTAATCAGAATATATAAACTCTCGTCACCGCCATCTCAACAGACAACCCACCCAATTAAAAAATGAGCCGCCGATTTGGACACTTCACCAAAGAAGTTATGCAAATGGTCAGTAAGTGCAGGAAAAGATGCTCAACATGATTAGTCACCATCATTTGCAAATTAAAACTGTGGTGAGATCCTACTACCCACAGTCATTAGAATGGCTGAAATCAAGAAGACTGCCAATACCCGAGTTGGCCCAGAGGTGAAGCAATCGGAACTCACGCCGGCCAATAGGAAATGTAAAATGTACAACCACTTAGAAAAACAGATTGGCAGTTTTTAAAAATAAAATTAAACATATACCTACCATGTGACTGAGCCGTTCTACTCTTAAGTATTCACTCAAGGAAAAAAGATAAAAACTTGAACAAGAATATGGACAGCAGCTTCCTTCACAGTAGCCACAGACTGGAAAGAATGCAAATGGTAAGTGGACGCAGCACGGCACAGGCGCTCGTGCGATGGGACGGTACTCCATGACGAGCAGGAACAAGGCAGTAACACCACGCCAGGGATGGATCTCAGACATGTTCTGATAAGCAAAAGCAGCCACACACAGAGAGCACCGACTATATGATTTCATTTACGTGAAGTTCTGGAAAAGGAAAAATGAATGTATTGTGAAAAAATAAGAACAGTGTAGTGATCTATCTGGAATGAGGTCTACCTGGGTGGTGGCCTCATATGCTTTGCGTACAACTTAAACGAAAAATCCGCTGTATTGAGCTGTACGCTAAAGATGTGTATATTTTATGTGCATGTGTTATACCTCAATAAAATAGTGTTAAAAACATAATCAGGCCTATTATCCTCACGATCAGAAACAGGGAAGCAGACCAATGACTGTCCAACGGGTGCTGCCTGCCCAGGAAGTCTTCTCTCCTAAACGGACCCACAAGAAAAACACATTCTGTCTAATTCAAAAGCATGCATGTTTTTAACCACAATGGCTTCAGTGAAAAAGACAGACAATACCAAATATTGGGGAAGATGAGGAGAAACTGGAACTGTCCTGCAGTGCTAGTGGGAGTGTAAATGAGTTAAACCACTCTGGATCTGGAAAACTGACAGTATCCCCCAAAGCTAAACATTTGTATAGCATATGGCCCAGTCACTCCGTTCCTGGATGTATAACCAGGACAGCTGAGTCTATATACTCACCAAAAGACAGACAAGAATATGTTGGGTTTTTTTTTTAATCTTTAAAGCAGCTTTATTGAGATTTAATTCACATACAGTACAATTCACCCATTTAAAGTGTACAATTAGGCTTTTAGTATATTCACAGAGTTGTGAAGCCATTACCACAATCAATTTTAGAACATTTTTATTACCCCAGAAAGAAACCCTTTACCCATTAGCAGTCACTTCCCATTCCCTCCCCTCAGCACTGCCTCATCCATCCCTAAGCAATCTCTAATCTAGTTTCTAGATTTGTCCATTCTGAACATTTTATATTAATGTAAATGGAACCATGCAGTATGTAGTCATTTGTGATTGGCTTCTTTCACTTAGTATAACATCTTCAAGGTGTGTATATATTACAACATGTTTACTATTTCATTCCTTCTTATTGCTGAATAATATTCCATTTGTATGGATATACCACATGTTATTGATCCATTCATCAGTAGATGACCATCTGGGTGGCTTCCACTTTTTCTTTAAACTTTTTTTTATTACTATTGTTAAGTATAGGCACAATGTTGCACAGCCTATCTCTAGAACTTATGCACTTCGCATAACTAAAACTTTATACCCAGTGAACAGCAACCTCCCATTTCTCCTCTCTCCAGCCCCTGGCAACCACCATTGCACGCTCTGTTTCTGTGAGCTTGACTATTTTGATACCTATATAAGTGGAATCAGAAGAAATATTTGTCCTTCTGTGACTGGCTTGTCTCACTTAGCATAACGCCCTCCAGGTGTGTCCTAGTTGTAGCATATGGCAGGAAAGGATTTCCTTCTTTTTAAAGGCCAAATAATATTCCACTGAATAGACAAGAATATTTACAGCAGCACCCTTGGTGATAGTTCCAAACTTGAAGCCATCCGGATGTAAGCTGTGTGGAATGCTGAATGAACTATGGTATATTCATGCTTTGAAATGCTGCATAGTGACGGGAGCGAAGAAAATCCAACACGCAACCATGGTATTGAGCAAAAGAGAAAAAAAGACTCAGCAGAGTACACAGTGCATGATCTCATTTCTATAAAGTTCAAAACCAGGCAAAACTAACGTATGGTAGAAGAAATCAGAAAGTGGTTGCTTTTTGTGTGGGAGGAGCCCAGAATGACTGGGAAGGGCCACAAAGGATCATTCTGGGGTCATGGAAATGTTCTAGATATAGCTTGATTGCCTTGCTGGTTCCACTGATGTATACGTTTGTCCAAACTCATCAAACTTTACACTTAAAATGAGTGCATTTTATTGGATGTAACTTATACTGCTATAAAATTGATTTTAAAAATAACCATTTCACAGGTCAATTGGGAGCTAACTAGCACATGACAGGCTTTCAATAAATATTTCTATCATGAAGGAGAAACACATAGAAGGTGACTGAAAAGGTGTTAGTTGATGAACTGAGAAATAGCCCTCTCCCCCCAATTAGTAAGGGAGAGATGAAGTTGATGCTGGTTCTGATAAACTGGCAAAAGTCGTTGTGAGCCAGGAGAGGCCTCAGATAGGCGCCACAGCCAGGGGCTGGGTGGCCCTGCCTGGCCAGAGCAGGGCTGCCTTCCCCAGAAGCTGGCAGCACTGCATTTGGAAGCTGGACTTCAAATAACCATCATTGTTGTCAGGCCTGACGTTGCTTTCCAGCCTTTGAAAAATAGATTTGCTTGTACGTTTTTGTTTGCCTGCTAGTCTTTTTTTAATTATAAAAATGGTATATGCTCTTTAACAAGCAGAAAAGAGGAAAGAAGAAAATCACTACAATCCCTACTCTTCAAAAATAACCACAGTTAGAGTTAGGTGGATTTCTTTCTAATTTTCCTGGAATGTATTCTTTCTTGCTATGGGATCATACTATAGCATAAGCAATTTCCACACCTTTATAAGCTCTACGCCATGTTATTTTAAGGTACAGAACAGGCCCCCTTGGTTTTATTAACCACTTCTTCCTGTTGCCCGTTTTTTCATCATTGTAACTAACTGCAAGATTTCCATCCTTCAGAAATTTTTTTTTCTTTTTAGCTATGATTAATATGATTTCCTTAGGATAGAGTCCTAAAAATGGAATTGCTATGCTGTAGGAATATTTGTAAGGCCCTTGGTACATAATTCCAATTTGTTCTCCAAGAAGTTTGCACCACTGTAGGCCACCACCAACAGCATGTGAATTCCAGTTTTATCACACTGCCAAGTACTAGGTTTTATTAAAAAAACGAATTGGCATTTGGATAGGCAAAAATGATCTTTCCTTTCTGGTTGTATTCTTTGATGCCTTGAGACACTGGTTATCTTCCTGTATGTTAGTCAGTTGTGCTTCCTCTTCCGGTGACCACCAATCACTGACCTTCCCACTGACCAGTGGGGAAGGGACCTCAGATCCCCTTTCTGCAGGAAGGTCAGTAAGCCCAAAGATTCGTGAATGACTGCATTGAATCCCTGACCTCTACCTCCCTGTACTTACTGAAATGAATCAGGAGACATGCCCCAGTCCACAAAGCAACGACTCTCGAACTTTATTGTGCAAAAGATTTATCTGGGGAGGTTATTTAATTGTAAGATGCCTGGACTCACTGTCCGATGTTCTGAGTTAGTGGAATTGTGGTGGGCTTTTAGAATCTTAATTTTTAATAAGTATCCTGAGTGATTCTGATGCTGGTGGTCCCCAAAACCAGCTCCGAAGTAAAAAACTGCCCCAAAGAGAGGGCTGGATTTCATTATTATTTTCACATGGGCATGCCCAGTTTGGGCAGTGAGGAATGAAAAGACTCAGTTTTTAGCACTTGCCTAGTGTAGAGTAGGCACTTAAACATAGGTGTATTCATTTGCTAATGCTTCTTAATTCTAGGCGTCCAATGGGAGCCCATTAACTAGTATTTCTGCTTTGCCATTAGGAGCTAGGCATGTGGCAGACATTCGGCAAAGGCTTGTTGCTCCAGGTCAATGCAAGTGCCAGGCATACTATAGGTGTTCAGTAAATATGACAAGCCACATGCCCAGTAGTAGCAGGGACAGGTCTCAGTGTAGCCTAACATCTTCTCAGGGAGAAGTCACTAGGAGCTTTCTTGTGTGCCTGTTTTGGGAGGCTAAGGGAAAAAGGTCACAGGATCAACACACATTCCAGACTCAACCGGAAGAACTTGCAGATCCTGTGACAAAGGCCATCTCTCTAGACCCTCAGGCCTGTGTCATGCATCATGTGACTTGCCATTTGCCCGGGTTTGGTTAACACTTGAGCCCTTTTATAAGCTCATTTACCCCTGGCAGCAGGTTTGGGAAGGGCTGTCACCTGGGTAATCCTAGCCAAGTCCCCTCTCCATCCATGTCCCACTTCTCTTTCTTCTAACTCTTCCTCCCATAGCTTCTGAAGCCAAGGTCTTCCCTGAGACCTGCAGAGAGAACTGTCAACCCTCTTCCACAGCAGAGCCCTCCAAAGGCATTCAGAAGGCTGCTGAGGTGGAGGTCTTCCTTTGAAAGATGGGAATCCCTCTTTTGGGCACTGGGTTTTGAATAGCAGAGCAGAAGTGACTCTCTGTGTTTTGTGGATTAAATGCCTCACTTTTCAGAATTCCATCTGTGCTTGCTTGGTGAACACTGTCCACAAGCCCCATGGCCCAGCCAGACTACAGAATTCCCTCAACTCCCTGGGCCTCCTGAAATTTAGTTCTCCATATGCATCCACTGCGACATGGTCCTGGGGAAACTGGGAGGATGTGTCCCGAGTCCTCTGTTCACAGAAGTGTTTGGGAGCCTGTGAGCAGGTGTAGGTGAGCACAGAAGGTGCACTGTTCTGATTAGAAAGAGCATCCTGTGTGTCAGCCAGCTGTGCCCTCCGCAGCTAAACGCAGAGATTGTCACAGATACTGGAAGGAATAAAGACCAGAAGCATGACAGGGAGGAAGGCAGTAAAGCAACTATGGGATCCTTAGTAGCCAATAAAAGTAATGCCTGGAAGCATACACAGTGAGGTAGGAAGATGCCATGTGTAACTGGGAAACATAAGTTACAGAAGACCGAGCTCCTTATTTCAGTTAAACACATAAACCTAGAAAAAAGTCTGGAAAGATGCTCATCAAAATGTTAACAGTGGCCATCAATGGTGGGATTACAGGAGATTGTTATCATCTTCGTTTTATTTTTCCATGTTTTCAAAAGTTTACACGGTAAATACATGGTGGTTTTCCGATATATTCAAAGTATATATCTAAAGAGTATAAATGGCAAATAAAATTTTCTACCCTTCACAACCTCCATTCCTATTCTCTAGAGCTAAATATACTTGATTGTTTGTGGGTAATCTTCAAAAAATCAAGGCATAATAAAAATGTATATATTACGTATGTATGTGTTTTTAAACAGAGTAGAATCATGCTATATATGCTTATTTGCAACTTCATGCTGCCTTATTCTTTCTAATGGCTACATTGTGTTCTACTGCATGGATATATGAAAATTTATTTAAACATTTTCCTCTTTGTGGTCATTTAGGCCATTAATAGTATTTTTGTCTATTAATAAGTATCAAATTATTAATATAATTTTAAAAATAAAAGGAAGGCAGGAGGGCAGGTAGTCAGGGATTTGATTACCAGGGAGAGATGCAGAGCAAAGAATTACAAAAGGCACCAACAGCCCACTGAGTGAGCAAAACAGAACAAACCAACCCCAGACCCCCAAAACTCACTGGTGACCTCCATCCTGGCTCTGTGCCCTGTCCCTCGGAGGGCCCATCTGAAGCTCTGAGATGGCCCAACACAAGAGCTAGTCCTCAGGGAATGAGGATGCTTTGAATAACCCACTCACCCCACAAGCCCCTAGAAGAAGCAATCTGATGACATTTCAACAGTTTCCTCTTTAAATCCAACACACAAAATTCTTCATCTATTGGCATGCAGTTATACACCACCTTGTAGCAGAAATGTTGTATGTATGGGTTCACTGTTCAGGAGAGAGATCAATGCTTTACTGTATATGACAGACATGCAAATCTGAAACCTAATGTAGAATCATCTCTTGAACGCAGATTCAGTTATATACAGAGGGGAGTATGCCTGACTCTACCTGGAAGGCTCAGAACAGATTTCACAGACAAGAACACAGTGGACTTGGGATTTGAAGAATGCATAGAAGTTCTTTGGCAAGTGAATAAGGGAACAGCCTGGGCAAAGACACAACCATTTTAAAGTAGGGTTTGTTTATTTGGGTAATGGTGACTCAGCTAGTATGGCTGAAATAGAGGGAAGTGGCAGGAATAGGCTAGAAAGACAGGTTGGATGAGGTTGTGAAAGTCCTTGAATGTCAGATTAGGAAGATGACATTTTTACTCTGAGGGCAATGGGGACTCATGGAAGGTTTCACGCAGGGAAGTAACACAATCAGATTGTCACTGTAGGGATGATCACACTGGCAGACAGATTAGTTGGACACAGAGAGTGTTTGGAAACAAAAAGCTAGATTAGTACAAGGCCAAGAGCAGTAGAAATTTTGTTTTATGTTGTTCCTTGATGATACACGTCCCTACTAGGAGAACTGGTATGTTACTAAAGCCATGCCGCTTTTAGGCACTCCTCTTACACTCAAACTCTTGTATGGAATATGTGTGTGGGTACTCACTGGGACATTGCCTGTACTACATGGAACCATAAAAAATTGTTATTTTTGTGGATTGAAAATGATCAAATGTTGATAATTTCCTATGGCTCAACTTAACAGTAGCAAAAACTTGCCCCGATCTAAATGCTGATTGTCAGGGAATTGGTCAGACATGGCATCGTACAGATGAATTAGCTTTATGTGAGTGCATGTGCTCCAGCCTGGTCTCTAAGACTTATTAAGGACTTCCTGTTTTTTAAAGCTTTGATAATAGCATTATGTGTATACTTTAAAAGCAATCTTTATCTTTCAGAGATATGACCTGAACTATTTACAGTTAAAACAATTTGATGGCTGATATTTGCTTCAAAATAATCCAGGGCAGGGTGGGGTGGGTGGGAGGCAGGGAGTGGACGTCTGTTGAAGCCGACTGATGGGCACTTGGGAATTCATTTCACTGTTCCGTCTACTTTTGTATATGTTTGGCAAGTTTCCGTAATAGCCTGGCTTTGAAAACACAAGAAGTAGATCAGTTTGTCAAGAATGCTGCCATCTGTGTGAAAGGAGGGGAGATATTTGCCTGCACACACGTATACTACGTGCTGGTATAGATGGAGAATAGTTTTGGAAGGAAAGTCAGGAGCCAGAGGGGATATACTCTGTTGTACTTAAAAAAAAACTTACAATGTATTATTTTTAAAAAATAAAATAAAACAATGTAAAAAAATATATAGATGTGCGTTTTATTGCCAGCTTTGTGCTAACTAACAATGTGTGTTGGCCTCAGTTTCCTCATTCTCTGACTGCAGAAAACAGCCCTTCCCTGTCCACTGAGCTTGGCAAAGGATTGGAAATCATGTGTAGAAATTAGCTAGCCCAGGGCCTGCGACATAGCGGTTTCTCAGTCTTCATGATAAAAACAGAAAGCCGCTGTGTGCACACCGTGAAATTATAGAAGGGAAAGAAGCCCTCTGAGCCTATGAGGTGTCCAGGTGAGACGCCTGTTTCATACTCACCATGCCCTCGCTTCTCATTAGGCAAAGAGGCTGGATTCTGCCCCCAGCTGTCTACACTGATCAGATTCACCAGACAATTGCTCCACCCCCACCGCCACCCCACCACTTCCTACGTGTGGAGTGTGGACTACCCTCAAACCCCAGGCTGCTTCCTCCAGGGATGAACCCAAAAGCTGACTCAGCCATTTTTGTGTGAGTTAATTTCTAGGGTGAGCTGAAGGCAGACCTCCGCAAGAGCAACATATGACTTTGTTGGCTCACATTTCGTAAAACTCTTCCACAGTGACACTGGAGACCAGCATAAATAGCCAGCCCGTGCACGCAGTCCAGTCCAAGGGCGGTTAGATTACCTCCGGGCCGACTGTTTGGAATGGCCCGGAGGTCTTTGGGGCTGTTTGTCTCGCTGAACTTTGGCCCCTTTCTCACCGACAGACCCCATCCTGTGGGAGTGTCCGTCTTTTCTCACTCGCACCACGAGGTCTGTCCAGGGCCCAGAAGGTTGAGGCGGATCAGGAGGAGCGTGGTTCTGAATCCGACATTCGGAGTTGATGCTTCTGGAAGCTGACAGTGAAGATTAGATGCCTTAAGGCAGCTGCCCAGGAGAGGTTATTTCCCCCATTTTACCCTATTTATTTTTTATTAGAAAGGGATTATAAACTCTTTTCCTCAACAACTCACCACATGAATTTTAAATGGGGTGCCCTTGGTGAGCGGGGGAATTTGAAATGCTTGCCTGCAGAAAAAGTATCCTTCGGAAAAGGAAAGTGATCTTAGAGGCTCGGGCTTTGGGCTCTTTGGAGCCAGACTTTCAAAGGCAGCAAAAGGTAACAGATACTTTAGTCACTCACCAGCTGACTGTCACAGTCAACAGCTCAGTGGGAGGGGTGTCTGCTGAGCAACCCAGCCAGGACCTGAGAGTGGTGGATGGGCTTGCTCCACCTGGGCTGGCCGGACACCAGACTTTGTGACAGCAGAGCTTTCCCAAGAAGGGCTGGAATTCTCCCCACAGTAACTGTAACAAGTGCCAGCACATACTGAGTATTTACCACATGCAATAAATTGTTATAAATGCATTTTAAATGTGCTTATGCATTTAAGCTTCATAGTAACCTTAAAGAGATGCTACTTCATTCTTCTTTAGTTGATGAGACTGCAGCGGTCCTGAAAGACGAGCGCACCAAGGCCATGCCGCTGCTGAGCAGAGGAGTGGAGTCACAGGAGGCTGGCTCCTGAGCCCGCGCTTAATCCACACAGGGACAGAAAAGCAACGGATATTGTCAAAGTGACTATCTGGGTGTTCTCTCTCACAGAAACCCAATTCAAACTGGCTTAGGAAAAAAGGGAGAATTGACTGGTGTCCATAATTCAGAGCTGCAGGTGAAACTTCAGTCTTACTGTCTCTGGCTTTCCCTCAGCCACCAGCGACCTTCCGTGTCCATTGCTGAGCCAACCTCCATGGCCCAGGGAAGGAGATGCCCTGATTGGATAGGCCGGGTCACCCTTGAAACCCAAACCACATGAACTGTGGATGGGCAGGAGGGTGTCCAAAAGGAAAAATCAAGGTGCCGTTAGCAGAAGGAAGAACAAGGCTGGTAGGATCAAGTGAGTGATGTCCGTGACTCTTTGTCCTTGGGTGAGGGAGCAGAGAGTCACAGACAAGAAGCAATTGGTCCAGATTCTTTTCACTATACCAGTTGGTCTCTAGCAATAGTAATAATAATAATAATAATACCTTCCTTCTCAAGTTGTTGGGAGGATTGGATGAGACATTGTGTCACAGTGCTTGGCACATAGTAGATGCTCATTAAATGTTTGCTGCACTGAACTGAGTAACAATTTTTATTAACCAAAGGAATCATGTGGCAATACTACCAAATTTGCTCTGGCAAATCTAATATAGTAGGATATTCTTTCCTTTTGTGGCACTAAAGTAGAAAACAATCTTTTTCTTTCTCTCTCAAGATTCAGAGCAACATAGAGGCTGGTATGGGGACTTGGGGGTCTACCATCACAAGTTCTCCTGGGTACTTCCATGCCAAAAACCCTACCTCCAGCAAAGATTTGCACATACTCCCAACAGAAAGCTACCTGCTCATTCCTGGGGGGTAGTGGCAGCAGCCACAGGAATTTCTCAAAACATTATTTCTTTCATTGCTCTAAGATGAGCTCAAAAACTTTTCCTGGATTAAACTAATCTTTGATCCATATTTAATAAAGACACAAATACAGGCATGTGCCATTTGGATTTGAGACATATTCCGGGAAAGTGTCAGCAAAGCAACTTGCTAAGACTAATGAATGGCTTTTGGCAAACGGGTTCAAAGCCAGTGTCAGAAGGGCTCGGTTAGAGGCAGGGGAGGGGCCTGGAGGGGTGGCAGGCTGGCTGTGAAAGGGCTGAGCTTTCTAGACTGCATTCAGATATCAGCCCCTCTCTCAGCCAGGCCAGGGGGTGGGGGGCCTATGAGTCAGCATGGTAAGAGCTGGTTGGAAACACAGGGCACAGGGCACAGGGCAGATTCACAGGAGGGGCTGAGGGACTCAGTTGAGCCACAAGGGAAACTTTACACAGGCAGGACAAGCCAGGCAGTGCTAAGGGGGCTTAGGAATCCAGGCTGTTGCCAGTGCCAGATAGACAGTCTCAGAACAGTGGCTGTCTCTGCTGTTCCTGGAAAGGCTAACTGGGCCCCTGGGTGTGGAGGCGGGAGGAATACTTCTGGCCTTTCTGTATGCACTTCTGTGTCTTACGTTTTGGATGATATGCATGCATGTGGCTTCATTAGTGCACATTACAAATAGCGTTATGTGTGTGTACATGTAGCAAGAATGGATTCTCTTCAGGCACACATATGTAAAAAGTTAAGAAAACGAATTGCAAGGATGGTTTTTGCTTCTTGGAAAAAGGAAGAGATTGATATGGGTGGTATATGGTTAGGGGGAATTTAGTTTTTTTTCTGTAATGATTTATTTCTTTTAAGAAAATGAGTGGTAGCAAACACAAAATGTTACGGGGCATGGGATATTTTAATGTTATTCTTTATGGCTTTATTGTATTTATTTATTTATTTATTTTTGAGACAGATTCTCACTCTGTTGCCCGGGCTAGAGTGCTGTGGCGTCAGCCTAGCTCACAGCAACCTCAAACTCCTGGGCTCAAGCGATCCTTCTGCCTCAGCCTCCCAAATAGCTGGGACTACAGGCATGCGCCACCATGCCTGGCTAATTTTTTCTATATATTTTTAGTTGGCCAATTAATTTCTTTCTATTTTTAGTAGAGACAGGGAATAGCTCTTGGTCAGGCTGGTTTCGAACTGCTGACCTTGAGTGATCCGCCCGCCTCGGCCTTCCAGAGTGCTAGGATTACAGGTGTGAGCCACCACACCCGGCTGGCTTTATTGTATTTTTAAGCACTTTCCAGAACAAAGCAGGAACTGCCTGAGCAGAGGCCTGCCATGTTTGGGGAACTCCAAGAGAGCCATCAGTGTGAAGTTCAGGTTCTGGTGTGGGGAGACGTGGGGTTGGAGAACTATAGGTAGGGGGTCCCGACATAGCATCACTACCCAAGGACTCACAGCCCCCAGGCCTTACCCCTGGCCTGGGCTTGAGCAGACAGATCCACTAGGGAAGGAGCTTGGCCTTCATCAGAGGAAGATGATTCCCCCGGGGAGGTGTGGTTTGAAAGGGAGAGAGATTGAAGGCAGGAACGAAAAGTTCACAGCAGTCTCTAGACCCAAAATGTAGGACCAAGACCTACAGCTGCTGCAGGGGAATGAAAAAGAGGGGTCCCTTTTGGATCTGTCCAGGCCCCCATGCACCCAGTGACCCTGGGGAGAGGGAGGAAAGGAAGGTTGGCCACACTCTGAGAATTCAGCGGGGATACAACCACTGACAGCAGAAAAACCAGGAAACACCTGCCAAGTGGCAAGTGCACCCGCGGCCGAGACTTCAGAGCAGCTCCACCAGATTCCGGGCTTCTGCACTCAAATCGGAGCCAGGGCAGGGGAGCGGACACCCGGGCTGGGACGCAGGCTCTCATTCCTGCACACGCAGGATTTTCCTGTGCAGTTCCTTCTCAGCAAGCAGTCTTTGTCCCTGGCCCTGGGACGGCATTCCAGGCCCAGTAGATGGAACACTTCACACCCACTCGGCCAAGTTCATTTATTTTGATTATTCTCATACCCTTGTCAAAAATGGTGCCAAGGTGTATAAAGAGACCAATTTCTGGGATTGTTTCAATCTAATCATATTAAATTATTTGCTCTCTTGGCCTTGAGGGGGTTCCAAGGGAAAACGATTGAAGTTGAGTCCAAAAATAGCTACCTTTGATTTCCAATCGTGGTGCTAACGTGGCTGAATGTCTCAGAGCTTCTGGGGTTGACGTCAGTGAGCTGGGCCAGTCTGAGTCAGGGACTGGGAAGGCAGTGCTTATTTTTCTCCCAGAGGCCGGTGACGAGAAGAGACATTTTAAGTAAGGCTCTCAGCAGTGACAGCTTTAAATGCCAGCTGCCTCCACGAAGGGAACATGAATTCAATGTCAGGGTCATGTGTTGGTCAGAAAGAAACAGACTGCAGACTGACTCTAAAAGGGGAAAAGGAGGCCAGAGAGGAGACATCATTCCTGAAGACTTACATGCTTTGACCACAGACACTGAAGTCAAACAAACCGGGCCGGAGGGGAAGACGCGTGGTGTCATGAGAAGCAGAGGCTTTGGAATTAGGATGTAGGTTCATTTCCTATCTATGTGACCTTTGGTAAGTCTCTGAATCTCCCTATAGCTTCGTTCTCTTCTCTGGAAAACATGAATCATAGGAATAATGCTGGGTTGCTGTGCTTTTAAGAAGGTCATCAAGTGCCAGGCCCTGGGCTCAGCTTGCAGACAGCAGGTACTTTAATGGACGTGTCTCCTTCCTGCTTTCACCCCCGTGGGACCAGCGCCTCTCATAGTGTAGTGCACATGGTAGGTGTGCCTTAAATGTTTGCAGATTGAATAGAGGGCAAGTCTCAATTCATCCTGCGAGTATACAGTTCTGGTCTTTAGGGACTATCAATCAGGGCAAGACATGGTCCCTCTGAAACGGGTTCTATGTACGGGTCATGAGAACTGCATTGAGTCAAGAGCACAGGAGCAGAGACAGTATCAGCCAGTGGGGTATGATGGAGATGCTGCTATGCAGATACCCTTCACCTGGGAGTTCCCTCCCAAGGCCACAGACAGCGCTGGCCTGTCACTATGTCCCTATTAGTTCTGGGAATTGAATAAGCATTAATCACATTGCCGCCTGAAAGCCTCTAAGCTCCAGAGAGAGACTAGAAAAAAAGACAATGAACTGACAACCATCCGAATCAAAAGCAAATATTCATGTCAAATCGGATCTCCCTTCTGATTTGCCCCGCTGTCTCCCAGGCCTCTCCAGCGGCTGGACTCATCATCTCCTCTCTCCAGCGTCACCCATCTGAGTAATTGGCACCACCATCTATTTGGTCCCCTGGAACGGAATCTTCCGTGACACTGACAGATGCTCATGGAGTGCCTACTGCTAGGTATTGGGGGAGCAGCAAGGCAGCACAAGAACTTACCCTGGACTCACATTCCAGGAGAAGCATGAGGATTACCCTTAACTTCTCCCATGTATTCCGCCTCCTAAATATGCATCGTAACAGTTCTCTTCTTCCCATTGCTGAAGCCCTATCGATGTCTACTGTCATTATCTGGGCTGTTGCAACAGCTTCCTAGCATATCTCTGGCCTCCACTTCACTCTTCCTTTCAGTCGGCCCTCCACACTGCCCTAAAGTGGTCTTCCTAGTATTTGAATCTGATCATGTTACGCCCCAGTTTAAGACAGCCAGTGGCTTCCTGTTAACCAATGGAGTCAAGCTGGGACTGTCAGTCCTTCACAGTGAACGGAGGGGTCACACACAAAGGGCCCGAGGCCTGTGTCTCCTGACAGATAGCTCCTGTTTGGCCTATACAATACTGGCCTGCAAGGTGTTTAAGATGTGAATCAGTTATCACCATTTTACATATTGGGAGATGTCATCCAAAAGTTCAGATTTCCAGCTTCTCTTAAAAAAATCCTAAAATCCGGCAACATTACAATGTTGTAGATATATGATTTTTATGAACTCATTAAGTAATAAAATCTAGCGGTAGGTCTAACAGATACCAAAACGTTGGGGAATTATGAATGTAGAGGCATGTCACGACGTGTGCACCAACTGTCACATGATATGAAAACACCCGTGGTTTCTATTGGTGACCGTGGTAGACAGAACAGTGGCCCCAAAGGGGCCCCAAAAACATCCTAGCCCCAAAAACTTGTGGCTATGAAGCCCGACCTGGCTAAAGGGACTTCGCAGATGTGATTAACAGGATTTTTGAGGTGGGGGAATTATTCTGGATTCTAGGGTGGGTCCAGTGTTGCCACAGGGACTTCATAAAGAAAAGATGGAGACAAGAGTGAGAGTCAGAGCCAGAAAGAGCTGCGATGACAGAACAGAGGCCACAGAGATACGGGATCCCAGGCCGCAGCACATGGGCCGCCTCCGCGAGCCAGACAGGGCAGGCAGCTGGCTCTCCTCTGGGCATCCCTGCTGCCCCGTTCCGGGTGCCTGCCCTTCACAGCTCTAATACTTGTGTCGTTTTAAGCCACAGAGTATGTGGCGATTTGTTACAGCATCAGCTGAAAACCAGCACAGATTTTGGCAGTGGAAGTGGCGTGGGGTTGTAACAACACCGGAAAATGCAGAAGTGGCTTTGGGATTAGGCAATGGATAGAAGCTGGTAGAATTTTGAAGAGCAGGATAGAAAAAACCTGCCTTGCCCTGAAAAAACTGTGAGCAGAAATACGGATGTTAATAAGGACCCAGAAGGAAGTGAGAAGCACGGCACAGTAAAGTTATATTGTCTTGGAAAATACTGAAATCATCGTAGACAGACTGTCAGTAAAATGCGATGTGAAAGGCACTTCTGGTGAAGGCTTGGAAGGACATGAGGAACACGTTATTGGAAACCGGAGGACAGGGGGATTCTCGCCGTACAGTGCCAGAACCGCGTGCTACGCTGCTGTGCAACACAGAGCTGTAGGTGATGAACTCGGAAATTTAGCTGAAAAGATTTCCTAGCAAAGTGCTGAAGATGCATCCTGTTTTTTTCTTGCTGCTTCTAGTATAATGTGAGAGGAAATAGGCAGATTGAGGGAAGAACTGTTAAATAACAATGATAACACAAAAAAGGAATGAGGACTTGACGATTTGGGAAATTCTCAGCTTATCCAGATGCTAAAAGATGCCAACAAAAGATGCTAAAACCAGGAGATTTGCTGTCAGAAAAACATGCTCTGAAAAAAAAGCCAAGGATGTGTACAACCTTCTTCTAGATGCCTCAGAAGGATCAAAAAGTCAGAGTATTCAGTCAAACAGAGAGTTATTTAAAAGATTAAAGCCTGGGCGAGGTGGCTTATGCCTGTAATCCTAGCACTCCGGGAGGCCGAGGCAGGAGGATTGCTTGAGCTCAGGAGTTCAAGATCTGTCTGAGTAAGAGCAAGACTCCATCTCTACTAAAAATGGAAAAAAATAGTTGGGCGTGGTGGTGGGTGCCTGTAGTCCCAGCTACTCAGGAGGCTGAAGCAGGAGGATTTGCTTGAGCCCACAAGTTGGAGGTTGCAGTGAGCTATGATGATGCCACTATACTCTAGCCAGGGCGACAGAGTGAGACTCTGTCTCTACATACACGCACAAAATTAATTAATTAATTAATATAATTAAGCATGTGACTCATAGATCTCCTCAGCCATCACAGCAGAAGCCAGGAATGAAGATGGAATTATCCAAGAAAGATCTGGCTAATGAAGTGAACTCCCATGACATACACAAGAGACCCACAAGGTTCTTGAGAATTTTCTATCAGTGGAAACACCGCCAGGCTGGACTGGCAATCCAAAGATGAAATGAAAGAAGGCTGTCAGACTCCCAGGTTTCTATAGGTAAGAGAGAAACAGGCTGATACAACTACTCAGTGACAAACACTTACTACCCTTTAAGAAAAAAATTAGAATGATTTCCAGGGCTGAACCATAAAATCGGAGGTTATAGCCATGAACCCCAGGGGGTGATTTCCAGGCCTTGAAACCTAATGTTTTCCTAGCTGGATTTTAAAATTGCTTGGGACTGGTGATTCCTTTTTCTCTTTTATTTTCTCCCTTTTCAAACAGGAATGTCTATAACTGGTATCCTGTGCTTGTCTCATCATTGCATTTTGGGAGCAGATAACTTGTTTTCCAGTTCCACAGGCCCCAAGATGGAGAGGAATTTTGCCCCAGGATGGCTCATACCCGGAGTCTCATCCATACCTGATTTAGATGATGAGATTGGAGACTTTTGAACTGATGAGATTTAGATGAGATTTTTGAAGTTTGAGTTGATGCTGTAATGGGTTGAGACATTTGGGGATGTTGGGAGGGGTTGGATGTATGTGGGATGGAGGTGAATCTTCAGGGCCCACAGGATGGACAATACAGTGACAAAGCTTCAGGGACGGATAAAGCCACTGTCAATTGTTGCACATATTCATAATTGAAGAAAATACTAAATTTCAGTTAGAAGTGGATGAAAATAATGATGTAATTTTTTCACCAACCAACCCCACAAACCCCCGTATTAAGAATTCCTGACTAGAGAAGCCAGTCTCTAAGATTCACTGGGCTCTTTATGCCTCTCTGCCACACCATCCTTGGGACGTGGGCAAAGTTTTCTCTCATGCCACAAAATAGTTGCCACAACTCTAAACATCACATTTTTATACATCAACTTCCCAAGCTGGAAAGGAAAGAAGGAAGAAGGAGGAAAGGATGGAAGAACTTTTTCTGTTCGCTACTCTTACCTTTTGTCAGGGTGAAATCTTTTCTGGAAGTCCCTAGCAAGCCTCCTCTTCTGTCCCACTGGTCACATGGTCACCCAGGCACATGACCACTGGCAAAGGGGCATTATTATAAGTTACCACAATCGGCTTGGACCAGGAGTCAACAAGCTTTTTCTGTAAAATTCCAGATAGTAAATATTTTAGGCTTTGTGGGCCATATTGTCTGTGTTGCAACTACTCAACTGTGCTGTAGCTGTAGAAAAGCAGCCATCGAAAACACATAAACAGCTGTGGAGAGAGCTGTCAGATTTATTAAGTCAAAGTACAGGATGCACAATTAAATTTAAGCTTCAGATAAACAACAAATGGTTTTTTAGTATAAGTATGCCCCATGCAATATTTGAGATATATTTATACTCAAAAAGTATTCATTATTTATCTGAAATTTAAATTTAACTAGGCCTCTTGTATTTTACCTGGCAGCCTAGGGGAAGCCCTCACGATGCCCAAGCCTTGCTGGTTTGCTGGAGGCATTCTCAGTATTAGCATCGAAAGTCTTTAGTTAAGGGGATCCTCCTCATTCCCTGGCAAACTAGAGCAGTTGGTCACCCTATCAACAAAACTTGTGAACAAAGAAATCTGAATTTCATGTAATTTTCATGTTTATTTCACAATTCTTTTCTTTTGATTTTTTTTTTTTTTTTTTTCTGAGACAGAGTCTAACTCTGTTGCCCAGGCTAGAGTGAGTGCCGTGGCATCAGCCTAGCTCACAGCAACCTCAAACTCCTGGGCTAAAGCGATCCTTCTGCCTCAGCCTCCCAAGTGGCTGGGACTACAGGCATGCACCACCATGCCCGGCTAATTTTTTCTATATATTTTTAGGTGGCCAATTAATTTCTTTCTATTTATAGTAGAGACGGGGTCTCGCTCTTGCTCAGGCTGGTTTCGAACTCCTGACCTTGAGCCATCCACCCGCCTTGGCCTCCCAAAGTGCTAGGATTACAGACGTGAGCCACCACGCCCAGCCAACATATTTTAATCAAATAGCAAATACTAGCTTACAAAAAAAATCAATAAAAAATGGGATGGTCAGAAACCACAAACTTATGGAGGGGGAAGGAACTGAAAAAAAAAAAAAAAGAAATCACTAATTTCAGTAATGTAAAACATCAGGCATTGTGTCATTTCCTTCCCCTAATGCTTTTGCCCCTTGCAAGATAGATCAAAGAAAGTAAAAACATGGTCCCTGCCTCTGAAAAGCTCATCTCAACAGTGAGTGGTACCTTCAGTGCCGTCTGGCTCAGCCTGCTCTTCCCTTTGCTTTTGCTTGAATTTCATGTTCCCGTAATGCATCACGGCCCCAGTGAGCTTGTAAATGGCCACCTTTTCATCAGCAGTGAAACCCAGGATGTCCACAGCACTCTGTGGAAAGAGTTGAATTTACTCACCTCCCAATCATCACCATGCAGACTCCCTGAGGACACCAGGCCTGCCTCCCCGCCTTTTCCTCATCACGCCTTGCCTTATTTGCCTAGGACTTTGTTGTTTTCAAAAGGCACTCTTCACCTCTTTGAGCCACATAGCAACACCAAGCAGTATGTGTCAGTCTTTCCATTTGAGTCATGTGGACAGGAAGGATGTTATGTGACTTGTCCACACTCACTGAACCAGGACTCAGAGCCATGACTTTGGTTGCCAAGAGGAGAGCTTTCCCCATTTTTCCATTTCAGCCTGCCCTCTTCCTCAGGCATGTGCCTCTTATGGTCTTGTGGCTAGCCTGCTTCTCTTCTCCAGTCTCAGAAAGCTCTCATTTGCTCCTCCTTCTCCTGTGTCGTCCTAACCTACTAAATAATTACAGTCTACCTTCCCACCCTAATGGGCATGAAAGATGCAGTTGGAAAGATGTGAGAACAGCATTGACCCCAGGTGTTTCTCCACATGCCCCTTTGGTATCAAGCCACAGCTCAGCTGACTGGGAGTGAACTGCACCTGGCTTTTCATTTTTCATGCAGGGAAGAGACATTTGTGAAAAGAAGAACTTTTTCCTTTTAGCAAAATATTTCTGTCTTTTTTCTCTATCAGATTTTGATTACCTTTTTAGTTGCCCATGTAGGCTTTGAAAAGGTTTATATGGGGGCAGGCATCACGAAAGATAGAGGAAACCGTGTTTATTTACCACTCTTGTCTCCTAAGACTCTTTCCCCGATCATTGCTTTCCCGTTCCAGCTCACTAACTACTGATTCACAGAAACCTAGACATTATTACAGAGGTCCTAGAGAAGATTGCTACATTTCCTTTTAACTTCCGAGACTAGAGGTTATTTCTCAACTCCGTTTCACTGTTGGATATATAAGCAATAAGTTATAGAGAGTAAAAGCTGATATTTATAAGATAAAGGCACATAAATAGATTATTCACTCTTTGAAAACAATATTTTAAAAGAGAAAGTATATTTACAGGCACCTTTCAACCCTACCTTGGGAGTGTTGGGATATTCCCACTGATATTAAAGTTAAAAATAAAGAAAGAAGATTATTCAGAAATTTAAAAGAGAACATGAAATATGTATAAAGTTTATGTATAAAGAAAATATGCCAGAAAGTAATAATCCTTAAAAAAACAGTTGGTGGTAGGGAAAGAATGTGTGGTTTCAAAAATAAATATAAAGGCTCACAGAGTCCCAAAAAAGAATATTTTTCAGGTAGACAACACATTTCTTCTGATGCTGCATAGAAAGGAGAAAGGCATGTACCATTAGCCCGCAGAGATTCATTCGAAACAGGTTAAGTGTTTACATGTGATTGTAGAGGAAGTGTGTGAATTTCATGTTCCATTATTAAAAAATGTAAAATATTCTGGCTCTTTCCCAGTTTCTTGGGTGTAGAGTCTGGCATAACATAGAAGAGAAACATCAATATTGGAGTATAAATATTGACCAAAAATGACCAGTAAGATAAAATAAAAAGAATCTATTAATCAAGGAATGCCAAAGATCTAACATTTCTTACAGGCATCTAAAGTTTTCTAACAGTTGTCAGGGAGAGCATTGAAATATTCTGTAATTTTCTCCCAGGAGTAAGAAATCTCAAAAGGTACTATTACCTGTCTATATATAGTCTTTCTGCTACTGCTTTCCATTCTAACAGAGGAGTGTTTATCCTGGAAGATGAATTTGCTTTTTCCTACTTTGTTCTTATTACTTACATCTGTGGCCATCAGCTCTTCCTGGTCATTGATGCTGGGCACAGTAATTTCACCTTGACTGACAAAGGCATAGTCGTACGGGTTGGTGGTGATCAGAAGCATTTCTGAGCACATGGAAAAGAACAATATATAGACAGAGTTACTTTGGTCATCAGAAATATTTCAGAGGGACTTCTTAGAAGGGCTGTTATTCTTCTTTGGTAGAAATAAATCAAAGATGCTTTTTACCTATAAGCTCTGGTTTCTTATTGGACATGATTTGATAAAATATGTGGTAGCTCCTTTCGGCCTTTAGCTGGAAAGTAACTCGGGACTTCTCTAGTAGATCTAGAAAGTCAGATAAACTCATTTAAAACAAAAGATCACAGTGAAAAATTAAGCATTTGAAAATTTCACACAACATAAATATGAACAAGATTTTTTTCAATAGGTACTCACAAAGAAGAAGATTCTCAATCACTAATATTTATTAACTTACATGTTTCAATATCTGCAGAAGCCAGTTTGCCTGTGGCACCAAAATGGATCCTGATGAATTTACCCTTAAAAAGGCAAAGGGAAGCTTATTGTAGGTATTAAAAAGCAGAAACTATTTCTTTAGCTATGGACCAAATAGATGGAAAGATATTGACACCACATGTACAGAAGTGCCAGTGCTGACTTACAAAGCGAGAAGAGTTGTCATTCCTCACGGTCTTGGCATTGCCGAAGGCCTCCAATAGGGGGTTGGCGCTGATGATTTGATCTTCCAGAGTCCCCTTAAGAGAAATGAATAAGATAGATAAAGACACCCTAGAAAGGTGACTTGCAGTAAGTAATTTCCCATGGGCCTCCTTCCTTTTCCCTTATCCCCTTCATAGTTTTCTCTAACTTTGGGTAAGGCTTTCTAAAGTGAGTGAAAAGGAGGACAAATTGGGGAGTGGGGTACTCCAGTGACGAGACCTCGATTTCTATATCCCTGAGGCCAATTTTTTTGCTCCTAATAAATGGTTATGAGAACTTTTGCCTATTATGCTTGCTAATACATTGCCCTATCCTTCACATTCTCATAAGCCCTTCCAAGAGTTATTTTCCCAATTCTGGCATCGTGTGTCATTGGTTGCTGTGGTTTTGAAGTACCACGGTCAAATGTTAAAGCCCATTATTTCTTCTTTCCTCAGATGAATATCATACTCACCTGCATTTTGCCAGAGGCAGGTTCCTCTTTTTTCTTCTCCCCAGTAACTGCAATTGTTGCAAAGTACTGGATGACACGCTTGGTGTTCACAGTCTTCCCTGCACCAGATTCTCCACTGTCAAGTCCAAAGAGAAGAAAAAGTCAGAAATTTAAGGCAGTAGTAACCACTATACTGATCAAAACTCAAAAGAAAGAAAGCCATAAATTTACATACGTAATCAGAATTGACTGGTTCTCACGATCTGGGAAAGAGAAACCAAAGGTAATGTTAACAAAACACACTAGGTGCATAGGTTAACACAGTACTTATAAACCCAAAATTGTTTTTTAAAACTTCCCATTTGCAAAAATAATAACTGCATAAATCTGTGCTTTGCTTTTCACGAGATTTAAAAAAATAATTTGGTGCCAATTAGCAAAAGATGTGCTAATTGATTAGCGTTATATACTCTCATTACTTTTAATATGATAGAATATGTAATATGTTATTTTGCCATTTTATACATGAGAATAAACTATCAGTGTCAGATTAATAACAATTTTGTGTCCCATTCAGTCTCCTGGTACATAGTTGAAAATTATGTCATGTTATTAATGTCCAATCCAAAGTTTTATATAGTGTTTGTAATAACTTGTCATTATGAGATTTGAGAGCTTACTTTTGAGGAGAGATGATATATTAGCTATAATTAAAATGCAGATTTGATGCTTAAATCTGGTTCATTTTGAGCTGGAATTAGTACTAATTAATTTTGGGGTTTTAGCATAGAAATCTTAGCAAAATTTTCTATATTTTTAGAACTGGCACATTTTATTCTAAATATATTTGCCCAATTTTATTATTTCTGTTATCATGTTTGTGCTGAACATTTTATCCTCAATGTACTGGCTCTTTGTTTTCTCTATTCTTAGTATGCAAATATTTCACAAATGGCTATAGAAGTTGTAATTACGGTCTCACTCACCGGTCAGCATGAACTGATAGGCATTGTCAGAGATGGAGAAGATGTGGGGCGGGGCCTCCTGGCGCTTCTTGCCTCGGTAGGCCGTCACCACCTCAGGGTTGTACACCGGCAGCCACTTGTAGGGGTTGACGGTGACACAGAAGAGGCCCGAGTAGGTCTGTTGGAAAGGACGGGGTTGCTCAATCAGCAGTCACCTCATTAATCTACCGTGGAGATACTGCTTTAAGAGCAAGGGGAGAGAGACCTAAGTACTGTTAGTTTTCACAAGGCTTAATGGTTTCATTTCATTCGCTGTCTCCTTCTATTATCTGTTGCTGCCCAGAATTCTTCAGTTTTTCAACTAATTCAATTAAGTGGATGGCTTTCCACATGCACCTTTTCAAATTCATCAGAATTTACAACACTAACCAAATGATTGGTCTTAAGAGAATAGTGCAATAGCCAAATCTATTTTAAGTCCTTAGTTTGTTTCAGTTAACACAGTCCGCACATGGAGACAGTGAGAAATAGTGTTGAAGGGCACTCACGTAGATCATCCAGGCTGCGTAACGCTCTTTGAGGTTGTACAGCACAGCGGGCTCGTGCAGGTGAGTCATCATGGCCATGTCCTCGATCTTGTCGTATTTGGGAGGGTTCATGGAGAAGACTTGATCTTCCTTAACTGTGAGAGTCTGTTAAGAAAAGAAGGTGTCAGTGGGTATGAACTAAGTAGTAGAAAAAGGATCAATAATGTCTCCTCCCTCCCTCCCCCCAACTTTGCTTTTTTTACTTACAGCACCACCTTCTGTCTTCACTGTCACTTTTCCCCCCTCCCTGCTCTGAATTACGCTTTTCACATAGGACTCCTTAACATCCACCACAAAGACTGATGTCTTGGCATCAAAAGGCTTGTTCTGAGCTTCAATTCGCTCCTTTTCTGACTTTCGGAGGAAAGGAGCAGCCTCCCCAAAAACGGCCATCTCAGCGTCAGAACTCATGGCTGCAGGTTATTGATGGCAGCTCAGCACTAGGTGTACCTGGAGGAAGAAACAGAGCCAGATGACTGAGGATTGGGGTGGAGAATTGTTCTATTGACTGCACCTTAACATGCTGTATGTGCCATACTTACTTCCTCACCCCTGCCTTTAGGGACCACTCCTGTGGACTATGTCCAGGAGCTGAGCTATCAGCTCACTGATTTGAAAGCCCTATGTTGGAAGCTAAATTTTTGTGACATTTTAAGCCTCCATTCCATCTGCTATATTGTAAGCCTTAGTTGAGAAATGTGGAGGAATTAAATTCAGTCAGCAAAATTTGTGATGTTCCAAGTATGCTCAGAATCTTTTCTTTTTCTGCTTGCTTTTCTTTCCTTTCCTGTTTCCAACCACCCTTCCTCTTTTTTTTTTTTTTCACATTGTGATGATACAAAGAAATGGAAAATCACTGTTTCCAGTGGCTTTGCAATCTAAATGAACCTATTTAAACAACTCAAATACAGGTATGAAAGCAAATTTTCCTCTTGCCCCAAATTATTAAAATTGATGTAAAAATTATGAAAGTTGGATGTGAAAAGGTACATCTCTTCTTTCAGGACATAAGACCAAGTTGAAAACACCTAATAAGTACAAATACACTGACAAGTATTAGGTACATACAGGGAAAAATAAGTACAATGAAAGCTGAAAATCCAACAGATAATTCTGTCTTCAGTCAAAATTAACTCTCTTTCATTGGTTTTAAATTGTGTGACAGCAGCAGCATAACTTAAACCAAAAAAACTTCAAAAAATTCTTGGAGGAAAAAGGACATTTGAATTTTTAATAAACTTTTACAGTGATTGTATATTTTTAGTTTGTATTTCTCTTTGTTTTTAGTTGGATTTCAGCATACCAGTTGCTTTTTTAAAAATCTGATGCTTATTGCTTTAGGTCTATATATCTCTTTCCCTCCCCTTCTCTTTTAAAAATACCAGACTTTTAAAAACTTTTCTGAAATGGATAGCCAGCATAAAATGTCAAGCCAAAACTTAAACAGTTTTTCCCACTGACAAATTAATTATAAGAAAAAAAAATAAGTTCTGTTGCTCTGATGGCAAGGACAGGATGAGTGACCAGAGTAAAAGAAGGTGACCTTTGTGGAGCAGGAGAGGGAATGGTTGTGGAAAGCAGTGTCTTGGTTACCAATGACAATGACAACAAAATGATGACAACAGCCAAAATCTTTTGTAAGTTTTCCAGAAACCTGGTCTTTTGTCATCAGCATTAAACTTCCTCTTAACTTGAAATGTTAGATACGGAATTTCCCACGTACTCTGTCTCTAAAATCAGTCTTGTCTGTAAAAGTCTCCTGATGATACAGTGACATTTAGACATATTTTCAGGGGACAGATATGGGAACATTTAATCTTAGGGTTTTTTTCTTTGAAAGAGAAATGTTACTCTATCACATTTTTTTGTTTGTTTCTATGTTTTTTTCACACTCGGCAATTTTGAATTAACAACATACTGCCACGTAGAGATTACTATAATGCACTGTATCCACGAAACACAGAAAGGTTGTTGCTACTGTTCTCATCTCATATCTTAGGTCAGTTGTTCCCCAACTTGTGGGTCTCAAGTCCCCAAGGAGCCTCAGGTTTGTTGCAAGGAGTCCTTGAATCCACGCACACAGTATCACACAATTATCAATTGCCTCAAGTTTGAACAAGCAACATTTCCACATTAACACTATGTTTTCTGTCCTTTTCTGAATGAATATATATAGCTGCTGTATTAAATAAAACCCTTAAAATAATTCTTAAATGTACAGTAGGCTTTCATTATTATATATAGTCTTAACAACACATTATTATGTATAGTCTTTACACAAGACTCTTAAGTACAGTCTTAAGCCTACTGTACTTAACACAATGTACAGTAGGCTTTCATTATTATAGTCTTAACTATATATATTATATATAGTCTTAATATATATAAGACTATATATATTATTATATATAGTCTTAACACAATACTAAAAGTACCTGTCTCAACATGCACAGTTAGAGGAGGTCCATTGAGTCTGTGGAGGACTCCTTGGAAATCACTGACTTTGATCATAGATGGCAAGAGCTGGAAAGACCTTAGTAGTCACCAGCTTCCTCATTTTACTGATGAGGAAAGTAAGGCTCAGAAAGGTGAAGGGTCATTCAGTGTCACAAAGGTGGGACACGAGCTCTGTTCTCCTAATCCAGGTTCATTGCTAATTCCACTGCAACACACACACTATTTCAAAATACATAAAAGCTCACTGGCTTCACCCAAGCAACTAGAACCAGTGAGAAGCCTGGATTGGCACCTAGGAATTTTGACTTCCAGATCAATACATTGTTGATTTTACATGCGCTCTCTCTGATAAATTCTTATTGGTTACATTGGAGTCAGTAGTTCACATTAAATATTACATGTGATGGTTGCATTCTTTCTGAAGTTCTAACAACATGTGAAAAGGAAGTTTCATTAAATTTTGTTTGATTAAATGGCCTGAAAGTTATTATTTTATGAGAAGTCATTTTTAAAGAACAGCTACTCCTTGTATACTATTCCCAACACTAAACTATGAAATATAATGTTAGCTTATTAAGATGTAGCAGTATAGAGATCCCTTTGTTCTTTACAGTGTAATGATAAATCACTCTTACCTCTTGTGTTACCAGATGGAGAAGGTGGCAGGCTCAAAGCAGACAACTACTGTCAAAAGAAAAAACAAAGAAAATGCAAGATTCTTTTTTCCCTCCATTTAATCACAAAATACTAGTTAACTATATTGTGTTTGTGTCATCCTTAGGAATATTGGAAAGAAAAATTAAAATTTGGGAAAGAATAGCCATCTCCCTTAAATGAAAAATCATTATCATCAGGAATGTAAAACTAGCTAAGTATTCTTCCACGACTACATACCTTTAAGAATTTTGAGGAAGGACAGGACAGAGGTATCTCAGCTCCACTTTTATAGAGACCATTCTGCAAACACAGCAGCCACCTCAGCTGTCTTAGCTGGGAGTCTACTTGGCAAAACCTTTTTTGGCAATCTCTTTACACAATATTTACTGACTGTGGCTGTGAATGGATATAATTAGAAATATTTCTTGTCACCTATAAATAATTTGACAGAGGATAATCTGGGGCTCTCTAAAGGCATTTGATAGGGGATTGGATTCAGGGCTTCTAAGGCTGTTTCTCTAGCTTGGCTCTTGTATCATTCATCACAGAATTCAAAGCTAGATGCCCACTATTCTCTTGCCTATAAAATTGGTCCCACAGAATGAGCCTGACATGCGGAGTTTAGGATTAATTGATTTGTTAGTGCTTAGAGCCATTAAGGAGTCTGGAATGAATTTTAGATCTAACACTATGACTGGAAGCAGTGAGTGACAGATATTAAGACGGAAAATTCCTAGCAATGGTCCGGATTTGAGAAGGACTGGTGATAGATTCTTTTAAAGTCTGAAAGTGTAAACATGAAGGTGAAAGTGAATTCTCAGATTAGGCAGTGGGGATGGACCAGTGGGGGAGGCATAAGGGGTTTAGAATAGATATAAACACTTCTGTTGCTTTTCTGGAGGACTTGCCATGGATATCTCCAGCTCGTGTGTTTTCACTGAGGAAACAACAGGATGCTGTGTGATGTTCCATGCGTGTTTCCACTGCATAATGGAAGGAGACACAAACATGCATTTCTAGTTGTGGGCAAACCCTCATGACTAGCTATAGCTCTAATGAGGTGGGTACTGCATATTTTTATTTAAGGTGGGAGGAAAGACATGGAATTCACAATCCTCTCCCTGTGGATCGAAAAGATGAGTGGGCTATTACATGTATGCCCATAATACTCATAAATTGGGTTTTGGTGGTTTTGCCACATACAGGAAATGACAGGAAATCTATGTACTTTAAGTGTGTCCCTAAGATCTGGTGTGATAACTTTCAAAAGTCATCTGCTGGCTTAAATTACTAATTAATGAGATCACTATTTTTATCATTCTATTGACTTAGAATTTCTCTTTAATACATTGGCAGATTGAATGTTTTATACTTTTTAAATTTCTTTTGATAAGATACTGTGAAATAGATGGTCAGGCTTTTTTTTAAAAAAACAAAACAAAACAACAAACCTCCATGGAAGTGACTAACAGAAGTCTAGTGATTTACCCAAAGTTTTAGGCTCTAAACCATTAAGAAACTAGTTCTAATTTTTCTCTGAGATTTTCACAACTCATTTATTTTTACTTCATTTGAAATTTAATATCTGAGTTGTAGACACAAGTTATTAAACATATTTAATACATTTGGAACTGAAAGATGAAAGAAAAAATTATGAATGAAACCAAGACACATAGTTGTAGAACTCTCGCTAAAGAGGACTCTTTACCTAAATGTCAGAACTTTGATCAATTACATATAGACTGATCACTCAGATCTTGAAAGCTCTGAAACAAGATAGTGATATTCTAGTGGCACCTCCCATGGACTACCAGGAGTGGGTCAGAGAACTCTGCAAAGTTTGGGCAAGGAAAGAAGAGAAGGAACATTGGATAAGGGAGGAGACATTTTTCTTGGACTTGATTCTCAAAGGGTTGTCTGCATAGAAAATACAGGAAATTAATACTAAGCCTTCTTGTATTTGTTTGGTTCTTTATGATTAGATATGAGTGGGAAGAATGGCTTCCGTCTAAATTAGGACAGTTATTTTGGATGTTATATTTAAGCACTCTGGATAAAATCTGCTCTTCTCCTATTTTCTTTACAGAATAGAAAATATTATAGGCTTCTATGATCTTCTATTTCTTTATTTATTAAAAATATAAATCAGGTGAAAATCTAATATTGCTTTCACTTTAAAAGCTTGTATGAATTAGATTTTATATATAAGCATTAGATTATTATATATGAGATTGTATATACTTTATATATAATCTTATTTAATTCATACACATTCATACATACAGTGCTTAGGACAGTGTCACCAGGGGCCATTGAGGCAAACGTTTTTTAGTTAGAGATGAAGGTCACACTGGCTTGCTGACACTTCTCCCAGATGTACCCAGGGAGTTAAAGTGGTAGTAAAGAGCTGAAGCTAGATGATGTTTAGGAAATGTCCAATGAACAAGATTATTTTTGTTATATTTTTCTCATACAAATTTTGTTAAAAAATACACTTGGGACTTAGGTTGGAGATGTTCATGTCCTAGCTTCTGTGGTATCCACTATGGCAACATGACATCAATAAAACCCCTTAAGATTTAGCAAGTCAGATTGGTGTTTGTCTTCTTTTAAATTTCTTTGAGACTCACCCTGAAGGAAAAAAAAAATTTCTCTAAGACTCCAGAGGGTCATCACTACTAAAAAGAGGTTATATATTCATTTTTTTAAGTCAACTGTTTATTACACTTTACATAGTTACTATCCTGTCATGTAGATAGTCACTGACTCATTTGATTATTTAATATACTTATGGAATGTCCACTGTGTCTCAGCCACTGTTCTAGCACAAAGGATACTGCAATAACTGGCAGACTCCATGCCCTCATGGCAGTTTTGGTTAACAGGGGTGGATATACACACACAAAACAAGTAAATATATAGCATGTCAGATGGTGTTAAGTGCTTAAAGGAACAATAAAGCAGAGTAAGGAGTAATGGAAATACTGCACCAAAGTAGGTGATCTGGGAAGGCTTCTATATTGAGGTGACATTTGAGTAGAAGTTTGACAGAAGTGAAGGAGCAAGCCAGCCATATGGATATCTGGAAGGAGAGTATTTCAGAGGAAACAATGTACAAAGGCCCTCAAATAGTAGTACACCTACAGTGTTTAATTTGTGATAATATGGATGAACCTGGAGGACTTCATTAAGTGAAATAAGCCAGGCACAGAAAGACAAATACCCCATGATCTCATTTCTAAGTAGAATCTAAAAAAGCTGAATTCATGGAAGCAGAGAGTAGAATGGTGGTTACCAGGGGCTGGGGGTTGTGGGAGGGAATTGAGATGTTTGTCAAAGGATGTAAAATTTCAGTTAGGAGGGATAAGTTCAAGAAATCTATTGTACAGCATAATGACTATAATTAATGACAATGTATTGTATGTTTGAAAATTGCTAAGAAAGTAGATTTTAGATGTTCTTGTCACAAAAATATATGTGCAATAATTCATATGTTAATTAGCTTGATTTAGGCATTCCAGAATGTATATGTATTTTAAAAGTTCATGTACAGAATGATACATATAAATATACACAGTTTTTATTTGTCAATTAAAAAAAGTAGCAAAAAAAACTATAACAGGAGCAAAATGGGCAGAGAGGAGAGTGGCAAGAGATGAAGTGATGAAGGGGACAGGGGTGAGATGATACAGGACCTTGTGGGACAATGTAGGGACTTTGGCTTTTCATCTGAGTGATATGGGGAGCCATTGAGAATTTTGGGAAGAGGAGCAATCTGAGTGAAGGTTTAAAAAACCACTCTGGTTTCTATGTGGAGTGTAGACTATAGACAGCAAGGATAGGCCAAGTTCATAGCAGGGACAAGAGTAGATAGGCATTGCAACAATGCAGATGGAATATAATGATGGTTTGGATTATGTTCCAGTTACTATAGCTGCACAACAAATTACCCCAAACAGAGTGGGAGAAAACAACTAATTTTAGTATACACATGCATTCTGTGGGTCAGGAATTTAGAATTTGGAAAGGACACCACAGTTTGTTTCATAGTATCTGGGGCCCCTAAGAACCCAAATCCTAGGGGTGACTTAATACCTAGGGGCAAGTACTTTGTCTTATAATAATGGTTAGAGGAAGAGAGGATTGTTGAGAAGGGTAGCTAACAAATGAAGTGATATCTGGAGGCAGACATGGGGTCAAGATAGGAGAGACTAAACATATTGTTAAAAGATGGGCACCATTAAGCATATTTGTGTTGCTGAGAAGAATCCTGTGGAGTTAAACAAATTGATGATGCAAGAGAGAGGGGCTACAATCCAGAGGCCAAATGGAAGAACTGGACTCTGATGGGAGCAGGGCCACTATGTGGATTAAAAAAAAAGCCTGAGACTGAAGGTTACTTTCAGGTTGCTTAGCAGATTTGTTGGTAAGAAGATGAGGGAGTTCCTATTTGGTTGCTTCCATTTTCTCAATGAAATATGAAGCAAGGTCATTGGCTGAGAGTGAGGGCAGTGGAGGAAATACAGCGGGTATATAGAGAGAAGGTGTAAAGTGTTCATTTTGGAGAGTGACAGATGTCCTAGAGTATTGAGTTGTCATCATGAAGTTAAAGTGAGGTGAGTTTAGCAGAGCTGTGTGCTTTTCTCCATCACCTTCAGTTGTTTGGATGTGGCCACAGAAAAGGTGAGTAGTTGGGTTTAACCAAGGCGAGACTTTGTCAGGAAAGTGCAATATAGGGAGAAAGGGGCAAGGGAGCTAAAAATTTTTTCAAGTGAGTAATTGCAATAATGGGCCATGAAATTTAAGCTTTGGGTAAGGAAGGCACATATGAAAGGATGTACCAGAACAATGAAAAAAGGTGGAGGACTCAGTGGATACGAGGTCTTGATGATATCAAAGAATTGCAGAGATGGAAAATCTGGAATGGGTGAGTTGGAAAAAAAGAAGGTCTTAGGTAGAGATTGATTGAAATAAATCCCACTTGGTTGTGGTGTGTAATTCTTTCTATACACTGTTGGACTTGATTTGCTAATATTTTGTTGAGGATTTTGGCATCTATGTTCATGAGAGATATTGGTCTGTAGTTTTTGTTTCTTATTATATAAAGACATCACATTATATGTCTGGTTTTGGTATGGGATCATGCTAGCCTTATAGAATGAGTTAGAAAATATTTCCTCTGCTTCTGTGTTTTTGAAAATATTGTGGAGAATTGGTAATACTTTTTCCTTAAATGTTTGGTAGAATTAACCAGTGAATCTGTCTGGGCCAGGTGCTATTTTTTTTTGGAAGGTGATTAATTATTGATTTAATTTCCTTAATAGATATAGGTCTATTTGATTATTTCTCCTTGTGTGAATTTTGGTAATTTGTGCATAGACTGAATGGGAAGCTTGAAATTGAGATTTTTGAGACGTTACAGATAGCAATGATGACTAGGTCAAGGTTGAACATGTGCTGAATCCAAACTACTCTCCAGAGGTAATTTTCTATACATAAATATTTCTGTGCACACATATATATTATAGTGTATATAGTTATACAAATGGGATTACACTGTGGTGATGGCGTTCAGTTTGTTTTTTTTCTCATTATAATTTATTTTGATCTTTCCTTATTAGTATTCACTTGTTTAATTGGTATTTATTGAACAAACATAGAACAGTTTAAAAAAAGAAGTCCTTGCTCTGATGAAATTTACATTTTGTTGGGAAGGGGTGGTGGAAATATTAAACTTATAAAAATATTTAATTCTTTATATTCTTTCGTATTCCAAGTGCTACACCATGGAAAGTTTGAATTAGAATAATGATGTAGAGATTGACATAGGCAGGGGACCACAGTGGGTAGGCTTCTTTGAACTGTGACTTGAATAATGTGTAAGAGTTAGCTATGCAAAAATCTAAATGAAGAGCATTCCAGGTAGGGAAAATTGTGGGGAAGTGAGTGAGAGAAAAATAGATCCATATTTTGAATGCCTACTACAAGCCATGTGCATTATTCTAAGCATTTCATGTACATTGCTTTATTTTATCCTCACGCAAACCTAAAGAGTAGAAAGTACTGTTATTACCATATACTGAAAAGGAATCAAGCCACATTCTGGTTAAGTAAATTGCCCAGGTCCACGTGGCTGGTGTGTGGTAGGGTCAGGACTCAGCTCAGGCAGAGTTATCTTAGAGACCATTGCCTAACCACTAACTATTTAGTCTCTAAGGTACTTTCCAACTCAAAGATTCTGTATTTAATGTGGTGTTTTATTGGCACGATGAAGGTAATGCTAGAAGCAAAAAGCTAACAGAATAATAAGTGAATGATCTCTCGTCAAAAGACTTACACTTTACGAAAATTTGCATTTATGGGAATTTCAGGTGGTTGGTATTATGGTGTCCTGTTCTTGAACATACCATACATACCCACCAGAAGCAGGTATATTCAAAACCAGGATGCCACAAATAAACTAAAACCATGACACACAGAACTGTGGAAAGTATACAATGCTGAAAAGATAGAAATATGTAAAGACTTATGTTTTCTGTGCTACAGGATATAATAGAGCCTTGAACATGTTCTCCAGAAATTCTATCTTGGTGACATATCCATCATTTGAGAACCAACACAGGTAATGATTTTGCCCACTCACCACTTTCCCCTCTTAGCTGTCTAAACCTTTCTTTTTACTTCTTCCATTGTGGGAATAGAGATGCATCTGCTAGGTGTTATGATTAACTCAGAGGTGCACAGATTCTTGGGAAAGGAAGGCTAAATGGGAAAAGAATGGGGATATGGAATCTTTCAACTCTTTCTAGTTATTCTATTTCGTTCTTTAGGGCTTCACTGATTTCTCAGGGTTAGTATTTATTTGTGTAGTTTACTCTTTATTTTCTTTCCTACTTGTTATCTGACATTTCTGCTCTAAGGTGTGAGAAATCATTTGCTGTCCCTGCTATTCAGGCAACATTAATAACTAATGTTTGAGAGTCTAATTTTTTATGTATTGATGAACTGTAATAAAAATAAATAGTTGGACAAATTTAATTATACCTTAGATCTCCTTAAATTTTCGCTTCCTTCTCAGTTCCTGTTAGACAGCAAGACTTGCTTAGGCATCTTGCTCCAGGAGGAAGACTTTATGTTGAAAGTCATGTTTACTTTTAGGATTTATTTTCTGTTCAAGTTTTGGGTATGGCACTGATATACCTTTAATCAAGGAAAAAAGAACCAGGAAATCACTGATGTCCATGTTCACAGCTGGCATCTTCTACAGAATTTGAACTAGAAGTAGGAAGAGAATATAGTATGTATTCATATATACTTTATACGTAGAATATAGTATTCCAAGTGGTGAGATATCAATGAGAGGTAACTGTAAAGAGATAAGAGGCAGTAATATAGAGAAAACAGAGCAAATGTTTTCTTTTTCATGTCCCAGCTTTGGATTTCTACACATTTTACTGGGTAAACAGTTGCCTGTTGGTTTTGGAGGTGTTGAAACTGAGAGAAGAGATTGAAAAAAATTTTTGTCTTAAATATACGTTGTAGTTAGGGGAAATTCAGAAGTAAAATGTGATGAAATACAGCTATGATATTTTTCTTTAGACAGGTAAAACAACTGTATCAATCTAAAATCTTGCCTTGAGTAACAGGAGAAATAAGACAGGATGCAATAACTGAAGAGGAGAGATAAAAAGGATGCACTAAATGAAAAACAGATAAGGATGCAATAAATGAGAGGGAGAGATAAGACAGGATACAATAAATGAGAGAAAGAGAGAAAACAGGATGTAGTAAATGAACATGAAGAGGTAAGACAAGATAGAATAACTGAATGGGAGAGATAAGATAGGATATAGTAATGAACAGAGAACATAAGACAGGATGTGAAAATGAATGGGAGAGATAAAACAAGACGGAACAATTGTGAAGGGGAAAGTAGGACAGGATGCAAGAAATGAGAAAGAGAGAGAAGATAGGATACATAACTGAACTGAAGTGATAAGACAGGATGCAATAAATGAGCAGGGGAGATGAGACAGAATAAATAATAGGAAAGATAAGACAAGATGGAATAATGGGACAGGAGAGATAAGATAGGTGCAATAAATGAAATTGAGAGATAAGATAGGGTGCAATAAAAGGGCAGGAGAGATAAGAAAGGATGTAATATCTGGATTGGAAAGTTAAGACAGGATGCAATAACTAAGAAGGAGACATAAGACAGGATGCAGTAATGGAATGGGAGAGATAAACAGGATGGAATAACTCAACAGGAAAGATAAAATAGGAAGCAATAACTGAACAGGAGAAAACATTAGGTAATTACAGAGAGATTCTCCTTCCTACTAGGGATGGTGTTTTGGAGCTGGTGACCTTGAAGGATGAGTAGGGGACTTGCAAAGAGGAGGAAGGAGCATTATAGTTAGAGGCCAAAGGAGGGAGAAGAGTATGACTGTGATAAAAATATGGGGCAAGGAATACTTGAATCTACCTAGGTATCATAGGACATGTAAGAGTGGTTGCTTTGACTCCTAAAGAAATCACAGCAGCAACAAAAATAAATAACTGGGACCTGATCAAATTAAAAAGCTTTTGCACGGCCAAGGAAACTATCGTTAGAACGAATAGACAGCCTACAGAATGGGAGAAAATATTTGGTCTCTACACATCTGATAAAGGGCTGATAGTAAGAATCTATCTGGAACTTTAAAAAATCAAC
>CAUYRT010080571.1:0-22057 GCA_963574885.1 Lepilemur ruficaudatus
CTTGCATGCCACTGTGTCACTCACCACGGGGATACACAGCAGATCCAGTGAGTGTCCCCTGATGCCTCAGCAGAGGATGTTCCACCAGGAACCAGGACTGGGATGGGGAGTTGACTGCAGTAACTTGTCTCTGTGCTCACACGATGCCAGCAGTATCGGCCAAACAGCCCATCAGCATCTAGACACTCTCATGACAAAGAATGCAAAACAGTATTCTAGGAAAACATAAAAATTCCTTTAGATGGAATAAAATGAGACTTAAGTAAGTGTAGAGGAGGACTACATTAATGGGTACCATTTTCATAACAAAAATATAAAAAAACATGTATTTAATATACCAAGGGAGAAATCACACCTGACGGGCACAGTGTACACTATCTGGGTGATGGGCACACGTAACTTTGACTCAGGCAGTACAAAAGCAATCGATGTAACTAAAACATTTCTTCCTATCTAATACTCTGAAATTTTTTTCTTTAAAAAAGGAATAAATGTATTTGAATAAATGCTAGTCAAAATTGTTTTTGAATCTTGAATCTTTTCTTAATAATAGTAGGGAAAAATTTAAATCCAGGAAAAACCTCAACTGTTTTGCAAATGAACAAAAAACGAGTGGAACGCACACTTAGGTTTTGAGACTCGGCTTAAAGCAAAATTTGTTTAAACATTCTAAGGCTGTTACTGGAACAGATACAGGAAAGTTTCATTAACAGTTCAGAAATAATTCTAGGTATGGAATGCATTAAGATAGATTTCAAGTAACATGTCAAAAACACAATGGACTCAATGACCAAACAGAGGCATGAATCACTATAAAACATTACTTCTAAATTTTTAACAAAGTGAGATTCAGAATCATATGTAAGACAAGTATATTACATGAATTTATAAGAACAAACAGTACCACCCCTGATGGAAAAACATAGAAAGTCTTCACCTACTCAGAAACCACTTGAGAACCGGACAACAGCGACTTTAAAAGTTTCCATCCTAAGACAGCAGGTAGCGCAGGGCTGGGATCTTGAGAGAAAACAAAATGAGGTGATGTCACTGTGTGGGCTCTGACATTTACTGGGCAAGCCAGGGAGCCCTCCCGGGATGTCGTGAGATCCTGCTCAGACTCAAGTGGGCACCAGGGCTCAGGGTTCCTGCCACTGCTCTGGATCCAGAAAAGCCTCCCCAGTGCTGGGCCTTCGCTGACCTGTGGGCCCCAGCTTGAGCTTCAGGCCACTAATGACACAATAGTATTTCTCACAGCGTCGTGGGTGGGTCTTTCTCTGCAAATGAAAATTGTTTGAGTTTGGACCCTCTGAGAATCATGTGACAAGAAAGATTTAGAAAAGAAAATGATTTATTTTGGGGGAAAGGCCCTGGTGAAAGACACATGGGGAGGGGGCTGGTGTGGGAGGTGGCTTCAGATGACATCCCTGACTCCTGTGAAAAGAGAGAGGGACAATGATGGGCAGGACGAGCCTCAGACCACAGGCAGGTCTGAGGATGCCCCAGCAGGCTGAGCTGGGCTTTGGCCATGGGGTGTCCATTGGAGGATGCTGCTTCCAGCAGGAAGACCTGGCTGCAGGGACCCCGGGCTCATCATTGCCTCAGCCAGCCCAGGGGCAGGGCCCAGTCACCTGTGCTCCTTCTTGCAGCTTCTTTTGCAGGGAGGTCTGCGTGGGCACCTCCATGACCACAACAAGTGTCGTCTGCTGCTGTGTCCACCCTCAGGACAAGGCTGTGACCTCCTCCAGCTCCACCCCATGCAAAGTCAAAGCTGAGGTGTCCTGAGGTTGGGATCCCTGGGCACCCACAGGCCCTGCAGCCACTGAGACACCCCCTCTACCCAAGCTGGATGCCAAGGAGAGGGGTCTGTGGAAGACCTGACACACAGCAGTCAACACTTCTGAGGTCAAACTGAAGTCCTCCGGCCTGGGGTGACGTCTGGAGCCATCCTTATCCTACTTGGGTGCTGGCTCTTCCTGCTCCAGTGACCTGGGTCCTGTCCCTAGACAACTGTTCTATTCCCAGCATCTGAAACCTAGTAGGCCTTCTTTAAATATTCATTCAAAGAATGAATGAATAACTCTGCCTAACTTCCCTGCCAGATGACTATTTTAACATCCCCATTATTCCTATGAAGAGGTAAATGAGTTCTTCAGCCCTGAATGTCTCTAAATTGTGGGAACATTCCACACTGTCACTCCATGGTGACAAATGCACAACTGATCCTATTGTAACCCTCAGACCTGCTCTTCCCTGTGGCCTTCCCTGCATCAGCTGCCGCATCATGGCCTCTCTGAAGTCACCCTTCCACACTGCACACTCTGGACTGTCACCGCCTCTCTCACCTCCTGGGCTTCAGTCTTCTGTCCCCATGTCCCACCTCAGAGGCACATGCCATCCCACCCCTTCCCTATTTCCTCTGCTGTCATCTTCCTCTAGCCACCCAGCAATGTTTCCTGCCAAGTCAGAACTTCAAGGTCTCCTAAAATTCCTGTCCTAGAGCTGAGTCGCTAATAGGGTGACTGAGGACAGGCACATCTGTGGGTAAACATCCCCCCTTAAATGAAGGAGAATCAGCCTCATGGCCCTGGGCTTTGTCCCCACTGGATGCCTCAGCCCCACCCCCATACCCTCTGCCCCTACATCAGAGTCTGCCATTCCCCCTCTGAACCTTGCTCTGGACAGGGCTGAGCATGCCCACAGTCTCTGTTCCCCTCTATGACCCCCATTTCCCCTTTGATGACCTCCTAATCACACCCAGCATCCTGAGCAAGTGCCCCCTCCTCTGAGCTGTCATCTCAGAGAGATCCTCTCTGTGCTCTGCTCCAGAGCAGGTGACACCCTCTTATGGACCAGGAGTCCACATGGGCCACCTCCGCTGAACTCTCTCACATTTTTGCCCACAATACCCACAGAGTCTCTGAAAAGTTAAAACCAAACACAAAAATTTATACAAGTACTAAAAAATACTAACATTGCTATCCAATTCCCACTAGTAAAAGAAATGTGGAACAGAAGGTGAAATCCATCCAGATGACAACACATAATACCACTACACACATGATTAAATATTAAAGAACTATGTGTGACACATATAATGTATCCAAGACTATTTCAGAATGTCGGTTCCCACCCTGACCTCCAGCTGGAGCCCGTCTCTCCCTACAGACAGAGCAAGAGCTGGCTGCAGCCATGGCAGGATCAGGAGCTAAGGGTGTCCCAGGACAGAGCAGTGGGTGTGGCTGGATCCCCAGAGCCAGGGGAGGGGCTGCAGGAGGGCTATGGCGGGGGGGCCAGACCAGGAAGGGGCTGAGGGGCTGAGGACTGTGGGGTTCATGCAGACAGCCCTGGGGATTCACTGATGGAGTTTAACCCTGGGATGACCTGCCTGACCTGAGTGCAAAGATCTCTCCTGTATCTTGAGGAGAGAGGCCTGAGGGAACCAGAGGATCCTGGTCATAGTTATTTACCAAAAGAACCTCAGAGTCTAGGAATGTGGGAACCATTTGCATAATTAAGCAGATTTGCATCTGGGACATAGTGAGGAAGGGATGGTGTCTGCATTCATGTGTCCAGGCATCCACATTTCTACAGAGACATTAAAATGTCACACTTACCTTCCTAGTAAACTATAAAAAATACGAATAAGAAAATAAAAATAGGGAAATTATGTTTAGAATGGATAGAGCTGGAGCCCATTCTACAAAGTGAAGCATCACAAGAACGGTCAAACAAGCACCACGTGTACTCACCATCCAACTGTGTATACATAGATCAATACTTATGTGCACATAGAGTAGGAACATTTACCAAGTGTTGCATGGGTGGGAGGGGATGGGGGATGGGTATATTCACACCTAATGGATGCAGTTCACACCCTTTGGGAGAGGGACCCGCTTGAAGCTCTGACTCAGGTAGGGCAAAGAAAATATACATAACATAAATATTTGTACCTACTTAATATGCTGAAATAAAATAAACAAAATAAAGACACACATTGTGTTCTACCTAAAAGAAAATACTATTGAGAAATATGAGACACGAATAAACAGAAAAACACAAATTTAGGAAAATAAAACTCATTTCAAAATCTTAAGAAATGTGTTAGACTATGAACAAGTAAATGTTATTTCCACCCAACTACTAAGTTTTCACAAATTGTATCTAGTCAGTATCCTCATTGTGTGAGTTCTGAAATGTTTTCTGAATTGCTGAATATTAAAATGATCACTGAGTCAATTCCTGGAATGTTGTTCTTCAATTCCATTCCCTTGAACAGCTTGTCCCTGCCATTCAAATCAGGTCAATGTTTCAGCTTTTGTTGTGCCTACAATGACGGCACATGAGGGTCATTTAGGTTTTTCTAGAATGTAGAAAATGCTGGAGGGTTGGTATGTAAAAAAGTTACATATGCACATGATTGCACCCCTCATAGTCCAGGGGTCCTTCTGGGAGTGGGAAACCCCAGTAATCACTCACAGTGTATGGGGTCACTCCACCAGGGAGTCAGCCCATAGGTGTATGACCAGAGACAGTGACTGGGGAGCTGCAGAGACCAGCTGGGCTCTCAGGTCTCTGGGCCATGGGGAGGTGTGTGCCTGTGACCAGCAGGAGGCGCTGGAGACTGACCTGTGGTCCCCACACACCTGCTAAGTAAGGGCCATTCACTTCAAGGAGCCTTGGTCTCTGGGCTTGGCCCTGTGCTTACTGATGGGGTCTCAGCAGCCCTGTCCTCTCTGGCCTGACACAGTCCCCTGAGTAGGGCCCTTTGTATGGTCTCAGCAACTGCTTCCTCCCAGGGCTCCCCCAAGGGACAAAGCAAAGCCCCCTCCTCCTGAGTGTGCAGTGAGAGCTGAGCTCCAGCCCAGGGCTCAGGGAGGGGCTGGGCAGTCCCTGGATGGAAACACATTTGCATCAGCAGCCCCTCCTCTGCAGAGGGTGAGGACAAAAGGAGGCCTGGGCAGCCCAGCCCCACTGTGGGGACCAGCAGCTGTGTCTACCGTGGCCTGGATTCCTGTCCTCCTCGTGTTCCTCTCTCACTGCACAGGTAGGGACAGGCCTTGTAACCTGAGTCTCAGTTTCCATCCTGTGTCAGCCCCTTTGTCTAAGACCCATGAAGAACTTCAGCCTGGATTCTGTCCCAGCATCCACGAGTGTCTCTCTTTGCATGTTCCCTGTCCCAGCCTGTGCTGACTCAGCTGTCCTCCCTCTCTGCCTCTCCTGGAGCATCAGCCAGACTCACCTGCACCCTGAGCAGTGGCTTCAGTGTTGGCAGCTATGCTATATTCTGGTACCAGCAGAACCAGGGAGCCTTCCCCAGTATCTGCTGTTCTACTACTCAGGCTCAGTTAAGCACCAAGGCTCCGGGGTCCCCAACCACTTCTCTGGCTCCAAAGATGCCTTGGCCAATGCAGGGATTCTCTCGGCTGCAACCTGAGGACGAGGCTGTCTATTACTGTATGATTGTGCACAACGATGCTTCTCACAGTGACACAGGCAGATGGGGAAGTGGGACAAAAACTGTCTGTTACTCTCACTTGGTTTATGTTATAATGTATCCATACTCTTGTTATTTAAGCAAATCAGACATATTTCCTAGATTTTTTACCAAATAATTAGGAAGAGTGAAAACACTCAGAGAACAGCTAAAACAATTGTTCAACAAGCACAATTACACCACAGATATAATCCTAGAGGAATTTCCTCTGCCAAAATACACTTGTCACTAAATTCCAGCCGCACCCAGAGCGCAGCCTATTGTACGGAACTTTGTCTATTTAGCAGTGAGCAGCCTGTCGTCCTTCTCCCAGGGCCTCCTTCCCAGCTCTGAGAATCCACTCTGCCCCCAGTGAGACCCCATCTCCTCCTTCCTGCACCCACAGCAGTGACAACATCAGGGCTGGCCTTGTCACTCACACTCTGGGACATGTAATACTTCCTAAGGACAAGGGTTCACTTCCATGGGAGAAACAAAGTAGAAAGAAAATATCACTGTAAGGATGCAACGTACAGATTTTGTCAGCCGTCAGTGTACAGATTCCAATGAAGGGGTAAAAACCTTTATTCTGGATGCAGATGCCAACTGCACGTGGCAGTTTTGCGTGTCTACTAGGTTTGCATAACACAAAAATGTGTACTTAATCCCAAATCACACCCTCCCGCCTGTTATCACAAGCTGATGATGTATGTTATATATTAAAAGTTTAGATTACAATATACCATGTAAAAGAGACAAATACTTTGTTTCCATAGTAATATCAGTTATGCATTAATCACTGTGAAAGTGTTTTGCAGCTCAGTGACACGTTAATATTACTGACCTTGTGTTTAATTAAGAGATAAATGATTTTGAAATACGAGGTTATTGCTCATGTCAAATTCATCCTTCCCTTTGTTGTTAAACATGTAAAAGAGGTAATGATCCTTTTACACACAAATTATGATTTTTCAAAAGATGTATTTATATTTAGAACTTGCTTAACCAGCGCTGGATATGACCGCAGTTTAATTTTAAGTTGTTTTTATTTAAATTCTAAATATTCAATGAAGTAAAGTTTTATGTTTCTATTTCATTTAATTTTTGCCATCAAATCTCCCTTGTTTTTGACATCTAATTGAACAAGACATGTTTCAAGTAAATATTTATTTGGTCAGTCACCTGTCAGAATGCTTGGTCACTGTACATGTGACAGTCTTGCATCTACTCCTTGAAACAACCCTTTATTTAAGTCAAGGAAGGTTGGACAGTCATCCTCCCTTTACACGGTTTTGATAAACACCGCGGAGTATCATCGCAGCAGACACCACATGCATCTGCAAACTGGAAGGCTCATCTCTCATCTCCCCAAGCCCTCACCCCTTACGTTTTGCCTTATCTGCTTTTATGTCAGGTCCACTTTCTTAGTCACAGCAACTGTAAGCTTTAGAGTTGCGTTTGACCTTGTCTTTCAAACATATGGCGAACGTAGCTGGCCACTGGAGCTGCAGATGGGAACCCTCCACACCCCTCAGATCCATCCCCTTGTTTCCCACAGCTGTCCTGTTCCATCAGACATACATTGTCACCCTTTGTATGACACTAACCCACGTCCAATCTCTACTCTGTGAAAGCTGTCTGAACAGAAGCCTGGCATTCTACCTCTCTCTCTCTCTCTTTCTTTTTTTAATTTTTATAAAATACATAGCTATCTACCTAGGTATATCTAGATCTAGCTATGAATATCCCAAAATCTCCAGAGGATGCAGCTCCTGGCCCTCAGCTGCTGACCAAGCCCCATCCCTCTGTCCTGGACCACCCAGCTCAACACTGCCCTGCACTCATCTCCATGTCCTCCTCCGAGTCTCACTAAACACGCATAAATAGATAGATAGACACATAGACAGATAGATAGATGATAGATAGATAGACACATAGACAGACAGATAGATAGATGATAGATAGATAGATAGATATTGCTGAGCCACACAGTTTGTGGCAATTTGTCACACTGTCAACAGAAAATGTCTGGCAATGTGTGAAAGAGGATTGCTGCTGTAAAACATACCCAAAAATACGGAAGTGTTTTGGAATTAGGTAAGAGGTAGAGTTTGGAAGAATTTTGAAAAAACTGGTAGAAAAGCCTAGATTGTTTGAACTGCTGCTAGCAGACATGTGGCTCCTAAAGGCTCTGCTGGGAGCTCAGTAGGAAGTGAGGAGCCTGGCAGAGGACAGCTGTGCTGTCTCAGGGAGAACCCAGTGCCACAGAAACAGACTGATGGAGGAAATACGGCTGCTAAAGGTGCTCCTGGTCTACTGGAGAGAGCTCGTGAGCAATTAAGGAGCACACTTGGGGACACTGGAGGAAAAGGGTCATTGTTACGTAGTGGCAGGAAGCTGGGCTGGGCTGTGCCATGCAGTTGTGTGCAAAGCAGAACTGGGAAGCCATGAACTTGGATATTTTGCTGAGGTTCCCAAGGAAAGTATTGAAGGTATAATCTGTTTTATTCTTGCTACCTATAGGAAAATTTCATCAGGGAAGACATAAGTTGAAAGAGAAATTCCAACGGGTAGGAACCAGGCCATGATATTCAGGAAAATATCAGCATATTCTGCCAACCACTTGCTTCTTCCCTCTTTTCCTGGAAACCCAAAAGTAACTGCCATCCACCGCCTTCCATCCTTCTCCTCCCTCGTGCAGGCTGTGGTCCAGGCCCCCATATGATGGGTGGGCATGCCAGAGGGTCCTGTTCTCTGTGGGGATTCAGGTGTCTACTCCTCACATTGGTGTCTCTAGACACAAACTGGTGACCCCGCTCACCTACAGCACACATGGGTGAGCGGAGTCAGACCTAACACTCTCTAACTCTGTCATTTTCAGGATAGGCCTCTAATCTAGAAGCTTCATGTCACTCCCAATTCTACCAAGAGTGCAGGCGCCCTCTCAACTCATGGTGAAGTTCAAATGATGCATCAGATGTGACGTGTTTACCACAAGCTGCAGAGCAAGGTGCTCACCCAGGGCTGCGTCTCCCAGCAGTCAAGGCTCCCAGCTGAATCACTGTGCTACTGTGGCTGCCGTGCCAGGCACTGTGTCCTTTCCCATAAAACACTGCCTCTTCACCCCTTCCCCTGCCTAGTGTGCCACTCACATTGCAGGACAGACATTACCCACCCACCAGAAGATTGTTCCTCTCTGGCTGTAGTCTGAGGATGACACATACGGGTGACTTTCTGTGCTGACTCCTGCTTGGCTGTCCTTCCCAAAGCCAGGGCTGACACCCATCACTGCAAGTCCATTCCATCCCATCAGTCACAGGAGGCAGCTATTGTCCCAACACACTTTTCAAAGGGGCCAGGTGTAAAGTCTACCCTTTTGGTAAAAATGTGCCAGACACAGCTGCAGTATCCTGAAAACCATGGTGATTTTGGACACAACCCTAGAGTCAAATTTTTATGTGCACTTAATTTTTTAAACCAGGAAGTGAGGTAATAACATGAATAACAGGGGGATATGGATGTGTAGACTGAGAAGGATCCAGAAGACTCCACCCATCAGGCAACTGCACTGTGGGGGCAGGTGGGATTTCTAATGCTCCTGCTGCCTGCAAGGTTTGCTCCACTCTGTGTCAACATCAGGCCTCTGAGACCTCACAGTTGTGTCTCATGTCCACTGACCAGGTGTCATAAAGTTTCCCTAATAAGTGTTGATGATCACTACTCTCTGATATGCATGCCTCTTTACACATTGAAAACTGATCACTGTGTCACTAATAGGTGCTAACCAAAAAATAAAAACAAACAAAAAAAAACAAGGTTTGCAGTTGGTAAAAAGGAGACACTTTATTTCTCATAAAGTGTTTTTTGCCCACAGTGGTCATTCTGAGAGGCTGGGGATACTGATTCCTGGCCACAGCCAGCAATGTGTGCTTCCAGAGAGGGACAAAGGGAACAGGATTTTATGCTGAGCCGGGTGGCTATGTGTACACATTTAACTGTAAGAGTGTTGTGGATATTTATGAAAAAAGAAAACATTAGCCTGTGTAATTATGTTATACCTCCCATCCCATCATGGCTGGGATCTCAGTTTTAAGGTTTCTCTGGAGTCCCCTTGGCCAAGACAAGTCCATTCAGTTGGGGGTCAGAGGAGGACTGAGGATCTTAGCTTTAGTTCCTACGGGATGTTGAGGAATGACTGAGTGTGACGTCTGAGACTGGTCATAAAAGACCTTGTCAATTCCATCTGGCTCTTTCTAAGCTCACGTGATTGGGAGCAGGCAGTTGCCAGGCTGTGAGGACACACATGGAGCCCTAAGGAAATGTCCATGCGTCGAGGGACTCAGGCTTCTGCCACCAGCCTGTGACTCAGCAAACCTGGAAGCTAATCCTCCAGCCCAGTGACATCTGCGTGGCTGCAGCCCTGGCCACAACCTCAGCTGCAGCCTCTTGAGCCAACCTGAGCCAGAATAACCCTGCTACGCTGCTTCCGATCGTCTCACTCAAAGAAAATACATGTTTGTTTTAACCTGCTGCCCTTTGGAGTCATTTAGTAGTGACAGGTAAAGAGAGACGAGTGGGAACGTAGGGAGGAAGTACGACTGGTGAGTTACTCATCTGTTCCGCCTGCTCCAGCTCCCTGGGGCAAGTCTCTGCGCATTGATCAAAGGGCCTGGGTCCTTCCACACCTGGGGGTTTCAAAATCGAATCCCCCAAATGAGGAACCTGATCATCTTTGTTGTCCCCTCTGTCTTGTCAGAGGTAAAGACACATGTGGACACCAGTGTCCCCATTTCTTTGAACAGTGAGGACCACCTGGGATCACTCCTGCTCCTTAAATGAAAGAGAGAGATGCTGTTTCAGTAGCATGGTCAGTGCATGGAAGTAGGATTTCATATATATGTATATATGTGTCTGTGTGTGTATATATATGGAGACAGAGAGAGAGACAGAGAGAGAGAGAGACAGAGAGAGAGAGAGAAAGAGAGACAGAGAGAGAGAGAGAGAGAATGTTCTAATCCAGTAGCTGGGGAATGAACTTCCCGCACTGCCTCTGAGAAGAAAATCTCTTGTGGTCTCCTTCAGCAGGAGAGACTCAAGACTTGACCTTTGATGGAAACATCCACACAAAGAAGAAACTGTAACACTCTAGAGCTCTTCAGTGAATGTGGCACTGTGGACATTCTTCAAGCTGGGACAGCAAAAAAAAATAAATAAATAAATTAAAGAATGAAGGAAGAGGGAACCTGGGGTGTCAGAAACACCCACAGAAGGACTTTGGTGATTTTTCACTCCATGGATGTCACAGGATTAAGTCCTGAGGAGGTAAACTTGTATCTCCATTGACAAGGCCAGCTGTGGTCCCTTGGGACATCTCCTCCACCTCTTCTATTGGCTCTGTCTCTGGCTTCACAACAGTGACTTTCCACAGTGGCACCTTTACCATCCCACATCCCTGGAACACCACTGCCTTGTCCTAGTCTTTTATGGTGTTTCTGGGATGGATGGAATCAGTCCCCTGTGTGCCATGGCGAGCAGGCATCACACTCCTCTCTCAGGGTCCAGTGCCCAGGCTGTGCTGACCCCCTGTCCACTGGGGTCTCAGGGGCAACCTCACCTGTAACAGGAGATGCAGCAACATGGACACATGCTGTGGCCCCGAGAGTAAAGGCATCGAAGACGGACCCCAGAAATGTGGGACACTTTACCACCCCCAGTGCCCACACTCTGCTGTCTGATTATTTGCACAGTTTGCTTCAGCCTCTGAGAAACTGCACCTGCTCTAGGAATGTCGTGTCCCTTTTTGTCCCTGGCAGGACCCCACTGTGACTCACACCCAGGGCACAGTCACCTCCTTCCCTGGCCCCTATGGTAGAGGCTGCTTAGTGCTTTGCCCCCAGAGCCCTCTGCGCCCCCCCTCACTGCAGCCTCCTCACACTGCAGGGTCAGCGTGTTTATCTACCTCCTTCTAGACGTCCAGAAAAGCCTCTTGAGAAGGTGCTGTTTATTCATGTCAGTACCATGGGGCAGAGCCAGGGGCTTGACTCACAGACGCTGTGGGACCAGGATCTCAGGTCAATGCCCCAACGTGGTTCCCACTGAGAGAAGGCGCTCTGGCCACTGAGCAGCAGGGGGTGCTGTGGGTCTCCCCAGGGGCCACCCATGGCTGTGACACCCCAGAAATTCCCTAGCCTGGGGCTTTGGTGCCTGTGTTGCTGATGGGGACTCAGCAGCTGTGTCCTCCCTGCGCTGGGCAGAGTCCCCTGCTCACAGGTCTGTGGAAGGTCCCAGCAGCTGCTCCCTCCCTGCTCCCTCCCAGTGGGCAAACTCTGAGTCTCACCCATCAGACTCTGTGTCTAAAAGCCAAGCTCAGATCTCAAGTGGTGCCCAGTGGAGCAGAGATCTCCAAGGGGGTCAGACAAATTTGCATGAACAGCCCCTGCAGGCAAATGGAGAACTTCAAAAAGGCCTGGGCAGCCCAGTCCAGCACTCGGGTTCAGGAGATCTGAGTCCACCATGGCCTAGACCCCTCTCCTCCTCATCCTCCTCTCTCACTGCACAGGTAGGGACATCGTGGTCCAGGGGCAGCTCCTCAGTCTGTGTCATCCTCCTCTGGCTCATACCTCCAAGCAGCTGAACCTGGGCCCTGCCCTAGCACCCACGAGTGCCCTTCTTTGCAGGTTCCTTGTCCCAGCCTGTGCTGACTCAGCCAGCCTCCCTCTCTGCCTCTGTTGGAGCATCAGCGACACTCACCTGCACCCTGAGCAGTGACTTCAGTGTTGGCAGCTATGCTATAACTTGGCACCAGCAGAAGCCAGGGAGCCCTCCCAGGTACCTCCTGGGCTACTATTCAAACTCAAATAAGCACCAGGGCTCCGGGGTCCCCAGCCACTTCTCTGGCTCCAAAGATGCCTCGGCCAATGCAGGGATTCTGCACATCTCTGGGCTGCAGCCTGAGGATGAGGCCGACTATTACTGTAATACATGGGATGGCAGCTCTAAGACTTACACAGTGATCCAGACACATGGGGAAGCGAGACAAAAACCTACCCTCTGCTCTCCCAGCCTTGTACGGTCACCCTTGCTGGTAGTTCTGAAAAAGTCTAGCTCAGACCGGTTGACAGATCTTCAACCAACACCTGATTTTTCTTGGACAAGTACATCTTACAATGTCACATCCTGTTTTCAGTTCTAATTTTGGTTGATCTTTCACTCATATCCTCTCAACCTGTTCATATTTTGCAGCAGAAGTTCCTTATTTATGATAAAAATGTTTCAGTGGAGACTTGGAGGACACCAAAAGAAGTTCATTCAGGCCATGTCTACCTCAGGGTGGAAAGTCGAACAAAAGATTTAGGTGGGAGTATAGTCCTGAGAGTCCCTGTTCTGGGTCCACGTGACCTGCTGATATCTGAGGAGGGGAGGTGTAGGAGCTGATTAAAAGTCAGGAGACCTAGACAAGGTGAGTCCACTCAGGACAGCGTGAGTCCGGGCAGAGGGCCAGAGCAGGAGCAGGACACGCTGCTCTGAGGCCGATGGGCAGAGTGTGGGGCCAGCAGGCCGGGGCTGGACACTGCTGGCCTGAGACTGTGCTGTCACCTGCAATGTGCACCTGAGGGGATGTGGTTGTGATTGTCGCCTCACCCCGATAAAGGGATGTGTGACCTGCAATTTGTTTGAAGAGAATGATCCAGAAGCCTCTTTACAGGCAAGAACAACACCATAATCTTGAGTTTCTGACTGTATTTTAAGGGTTAGAAATGGAACCTGTATCCATAATCCCTGGGCAGACAATAAAAAAAAAAAACCTCTTCTCACGAACTGTGTTGCCTCTAACAGCTGCCATGGCCTGTCCCAGAATGGGTGGGTCAGTCCCTGCTGTATACTAGTGCTGTGGCCTGTCCTGTGGGGTGTGGAGTGGGGTGTGCTGCGTATTGCGGGAATATTGAGACGCAGACTCCTCAGGGCCTTTTTAGGACCCAGGGCACAGGCTTCTCCATGCACCAAAAAATATCAAAAATCTTCCACAGAACAGGACCCAGGAAAAGTCCAGAAAGGCAAACAGAGGGATGCGCATTTGGATGAAGCACTTCTGACGTTGCTCTCTGAACGGAGCCAGGAAAGGGGCCTGAGGCAGCTCTGTCTCCACGCTGGATCCTAAGGAGCAGGTTACGGGCTGTTCCCATCCTGCCCTGGGTGCCTCGTCCTCACCGTCCTGAAACATGACCCAGGCCCAGGCTCCTGCGGCCCCCACAGGCTTCGCTCACAGCTCTGCCCATCCCCAGGGGACCCTGCCCTGGGCTCACAGGTCTCTGCTCCTCTCCCTGCTGGTCCAGCTTCGTGCAGGGGCCAGGCCCCCAGGACAGAAGCTGACTTCTGCCGCCCTGGAAGACATAACAGCACTAGCTTAACTGTGTGATTTTGTCACATTAGCACTGAGGACACCTCACCTGAACTCCAGACCCTTCAAAGCAGCCACATACTCTTGGAACCTCAAGTCTTCATTTTGGCTCCAGGCCATCCTAGCTCAGCAGCTCCTGCTTTCATTGCAGGAATTAGCTCAAGAAGGGATTGTTGAAGGGCAATCACCTGTCACTCCTACACCATGGGGTGACTGTTCCCTCCCTATGTCAGGCTCCGTGACAGCAGTGACGTGCCCTGGGTGCCCTTGCAGGGTCATGCATGCCGTCTGTGCTCACTCAGCTGTCCCATCACCTCAGAGTAATGTCACCGCCTCCTGCTCCAGAGCAAGTGGCAGGAGCCAGGTGGACAGTGCGGCCTGGTCCCAGCAGCTCTCTGCAGAAGCCACAAATAGCGATACCTGGTGGTTCCCAATTCGCAGGAGTGATATCTCCTGCTTCTGTCCTGACCACTGGGGCCCCTGCGATACTCTGGGCCTGTCTGAGGATGAGGGTCACTGCTCAGGATGTGGGAGGAGCGCAGGGCTAACCCGGGACACCTGCCCCACCAGCAAATTAGACAAAAGCCTTTTGCCTGACCTCCATTCTGGCCCGTAGACCTGCTCTCTCATACTGTGACCACCACAAAGCTCAGGGCACGTTCCTCCTGTCATTTTCCACTCCAGGATCAAGGTTCTGAGGCCCTTCCCTGGACCTGGGACCTTGTATCCAGCCAGTCTTAATACTAAGCTAATAGGATTAAAACATTCCAGCCTGGCCATTGCCACAAAGGCAGGCAGATCAGGCGGAAAATGCCTTTGGTCATCCCAGATGTCTGGGCATGTGTCCTTGCTGTGTGTCTGTGTCCATGTCTCAACATGGGTGTGTGTTTAGGAGTGAGAGTCGTCACCATATGGTCCAGCAAAATGATGTTGAGCTCTTATAAGTCAAAGAGGAAACTCATAATATCACTGCTCTTGGATTTACATAAGGCAGCTTCGCGAAGCCTGCAGGTTCCTGTGATTGTCCACAATGGAGCAGGAACATTCCCTAGACTGGATGACTGGGACATCCCAAAAAATCAGGCAGGAAGAAGGTGCAGACTTTAGAATAGATAAAGCCAAGACAGTTGATTGTGCCAAAGGATAGTAATAGACATTTGCATGTAATTCAATTTCTTTAAGGTATAAAAACAAAATGTAGATTGAGGGCTTTAAATCACCACTAGGTCCTTGTGAAAACAGATGCTGAATTCCAGCCCACATGTGGCAGGGGAAAAAGAGATGAGCAGAAACTTCTGGAAGCCAGATGTGAATTTCTCCAATTTCTTGGTACTGATGTGATAGTCCTGCACGGTCATGGCACAGGGAGAAGGAAATGTGTTGAATATACACTGTTACATTGAGGTCAGAATCACCACCACTACCAGCATTAGTAATAGTTTCAATAGATCTTATAATTAATACATGTGGACATGTACAACATGTAGCAATATTAATTATCAACACAGACAAGATTTCTGTAAACCTTAGTAAGATTCTCTGTTGTAGGGAAATCAGCCAAAAATCTTAACTTAATGTGAGTTTTAAGAAGACAAGTTTGCAATTGGCAATATCTAGGGTCACAACTGGAATAGTAGTATTTAAAAGTAAATCGTTACTTAGTATAAAATAATGTAGTGCAAATGCTTGCTTCATGAAAAATAAACTATGACAAAGGAGGAATTAAGTAACAAAGCCCAGATGAAGAAAGAGAAAGGTAGACACAGACACAGGATCAGTAATTACACTAAATGTAAATTCATGGATGAATGAGATAAAAATAGAGTTCATTAAACAAAGACACACATGTGTCCCTGTACCTTCTGCTCCATGGGAGTATTTAAAAATGAAGCATGTTTAAATGTTTCTTGATGTTCACACCAAATCATTCAAAAACATTACATTTTTTAAAAAAAATTCTAGTTATGAGACGCATCATGTCCTATATTGCTGTATGTGGAGTTGGAGGAGTCTCTCACTTTAATGATGACGCTGTTTCTCCTCTGAACGGGCAGTTCCACTGAAGCTCCCGCTGGTCATTGGCAGTTACTTAGAGCGAAGGAGGGTCGGCAGCCCAGCCTGGCAGCCCCATTCTCTGTGTGTCACACCCACAGCCCTGGTCCCCACACTGCTGCTACTGCACACGGGTTACAGACTGTGCCAGTGGAAACCCCTGTCCCTTCACACTCCCAACCACAGACTCTGCGATTTCCCAGGGGGCTCACTGCTGGAGGGAGGAGGACCCTCTAATCACCCACAAAGAACACGTGGTGTCATTTCACCTGTGCAGGCAAGAAAATGTTCACAGGGCGGGGGTTAGGTTTGGGAAGACTAGATTGTTGGGGCAAGATGTTCAGACCTCATGCAGCCCATCCTTTACCCTTGAAGCTTTCTAGACAAGAAATGCAGGATGGAGGTCACTAAGGGTGTGGGGGACATGATTTGGTGGAAAATGTCACTTCAGATCAAGGGTGCACTTCCCCTTTCTCAAGACATAAGCATCACTGGAGCAAGTTGTTCCAACATCATAGAGAAAGACTGTGATATAGGATGAGGGGGACATGAGGCTCTAGGACCATTTTGCCAAACATAAATCAGACTGCAGGGGACTCAATTCCAATGCGATGTGACTGATAGCAAATCCAAAAATAAATGATTAAAAATGGGAAAGTGCCTAATTTCTTTTTAGAATGACACAATGTAATTTAATAGAGAAAGCCAGTGAACCAGAAGCAGGTTCTGTTTCAGATCTATTGATAAAACCTCAAGAGAGCCTCTTACTATAATATACAAATTGCCTTGGGTAAAATAAAAAAATCACTTATCATATCAAGAGCCCAGAAAATCACAACATGAATAAGGAAATACTATCCAAAATACTGATATGATTTAGGTGATAAAATTATGTGGAAGATATATTTAAATCAGCAATCATAAAATCCCTTTGATGAGCTATTTCATTGTTCTTGAAACAAATAGGAAAGGAGAAAATCTCAGAAATATAGAAATCACAAAAACAAACTAAATGGAAATTATAGATCCAGGGATTTTTAAAAAGAAATTGAAAAAGATTCTGGAGAGACTGAAGACGAGACACTATGAAACTAAAAGTCAGGCATTAGAGAAGATATTTAACACAGCTAGAGAAAAGTACAAGCCATAGTTATCACAGCCCAGCAGGGGGCGCCGTGCATCTACACAGAGCTGAACCAGGCCTGAAACAAACTCAACTGGCTCAAATTTAATGGTCCCTGGGCTCCTGCTCACTGGCCTGAGTTAGAGGTGACAGCAGGTGCTTCCTCCCAAGGGACAAACTCAGAGCTCACATAAGGCCAGCATCCCTCAGAGAGGAGCTACTCTCTGGGCCAAAGATGCAGAATCAGACAATGCCGGTGGTGTGGGTGAAGGGCTCATATTTGCATGACGCATGATGCAAACACACCCTTCTCCCAGGGAGCTGAGGAGGAGGCACAAGAACCATCCCAGAGTACAGAAACAGCTGTGGATCTAGAGGACTTTTGGCAAGGCCACACCATGGCCTGGACTCCTCTCTCTCCTCACCGTCTTCCCAGGGACAAAGAGATTTCAGAGACCTTTGAAGGGGTCCCCTGTCCTCCTTCTCAGTCCTAACACGTGTCTGATTTGGGTTCCAGGTTCTGTTCTCAGTCTGTGGTGACTCAGGAGCCCTCGTACCTGTGGCTCCAATGTTGGGGCAGTCACCAATGGTCACTCTTGACACGGGATCCCACAGAAGTCTGGCCATGTCCCCAGGACATTAATTTAGGATACAAACAACAAACACTCCTGGACGCCCGCCTGGTTCTCAGTTTCCCTCCTTGGGGACAAAGCTGTCTGAGCTCTCTCGGGGACCCAGCCCCAACACCAGCACACATGCTTTAATATCACCAAGCACATATGGATGGTGACAAATATGGAAAGCCACTGGCAAATACAAACTAACGAGAAACCTGTCACAGAGGGAACTAAAGGGTTTTGATTAAAGAAGGATCCCTGAGTCCAGGCAGGGAGAGGACCAGAGAGGACAGCTGAGGAGTGGGGAGAGGCTCCACCTTCTTCAGGAAACAAACCAGAAATGAAAAGAAACACACTCCAAACCTCCCTCAACACAATGACACACCTGACTCCTGCCCAATGTCCCCACTGGCTTCTCCTCCACTCACTTCCACAGTGTGGACCGTCCTCACCCTCCCGTTCCCGTCTCTGATTCACGACTTCCCTTCTCAACCCTCAGGTCTCACTCCTTCCTTCCACTCTCCTCCTGTCCTATGAGCTTCTTAGGTAATTACAAGTGTTTGTACAAGAAAAGCCTTGGACTTGTAAACCATCTTTTCTTGGGCACATTCACTCACATCCTCCATTTCTCTTGAACTTCTCTGACCCTGCACTTCACAAGAAGCCCCCAGTGAGCTGATTGCCTTTGCTGACTGCTTCAGGGACCTTCCCTTTCTCCTCCCTGGGTCTGTCCTCATTCCCAAGGAACCCAGTATGTCACCAAGCCTGCTCACTTGTCCTGCAGACACTCCCACTCTGTCCCTATGTGTGACCTCCTGAGGAATCACGTGGGCAGAGAGACACCTGCCTCATGAGCAGCCTGGGAAGTGGCTTCATGGCTGAATTGTCCCTATTATCAGCTAATGCACATTGAAATTCATGTACAGTTTGCATAGGAGACACTCCTTCCCCTTCTACTGTGGGGTGCACTGTGTACCCTGCTCCCACCGAAGAGGCCCAAATAGCAAACTAGTTCCAGCCCCATGGAGACACTCAGTGCACGGGCTTCCCTCAGCCCATGGGGTGACTCAGGCCATCTCTTCCTTCTCCACCCAAATGGATCCTCTGTCCAGGCCAGAGTTCACCAGGGGTTGGAAAGGAGCATGGCAGAGTCATACTTGCATGAGGTGACTCCACCCACCCAGAAGGACAGGACAGACTCAGGTGTCCTGTGTCAACACTGTGGAGCCCAGGAGGCTGAGCTGGGTGTACCCACAGGGCTCGATGGACATTCTCATGTCATGTACACTCCACATGACAACACTGTGAGCTATGCAACTGCAGCTCAGAGGCAGGGTCCTGTCCCCACTACCAATCATGTGACCACCCTGCCCACCCCCAGCCCGTGTGGAATCCTGAGAGGCCACCTGCTTCCACTCTGAAGACCTGAGCAGCAGCAGCAAAGTCAGTCAGCACAGTCAGGTCCCCAACCCGGAGTGACCGGAGACCCAGGGAGGGCAGGTGGGCACAGGGATCCTTTGATGGGAAGGGGATCTTTAGGTTCCTGATAGGACGAAGGGTGTGGGACTTTCCCACATTGGAAGTCACAGTGTAGGTGACAGATGGCAGGCATGTGAGCCCACAGAGGCTTTGCTGAGCTGATATCGGACTGTGCTATGACTGGGTCGATCTTGCCACAGGTTTTCTGTGCCTGTTGCTGCCTCACACCCCAGCCATTCATTCCATCCCCTTCTGCAGGTCCCTGAGGGCCCCATGGAGAGCGGGGCTCTCTGTGCAGATCCCATGGTGGCTTCCTCTCTGCCACGGATACTCCTCCTTCCCCTGGTTCTCGCCATGTTGCCTTTTCTGCTTTCATTGGGGACTCTAAACCTCTGAGCTCCTGTCCCTCAGGGTCATCCACGAGCTCCTCCAGCCCTAACACACCTGTCACTCTCAGGCACATGAAGAGAGTCATGATTCTCCTGGGGCCTGGTGAGGAGCCCGCTCTCCTTGGTCAGTTTCCCCAAGGCACAGCCCTGCCAGGACCACGTTCCTCCACGCTCCTCTGAACACATCGCCTCCTCTTTTGTGTTTTTGCTTCTCCCCTCATAGCATCCTAAGTGGCACTAAGTGGCCACTCTCATCTCCTGAGACCATCACCACATGCAATTTCTGCAGTCATTTCTCCTTCTAGGACTACAGATCTGAGGCCCTTCCCTGCATCTGTGACATTCTATCTACTCCAGTTTGCATACTGTGCTGTTACAATGGCATTTTACGCTGGGGAGCCTTAGGCCACACCCAGCCTAGGTACTCCTCCCAAAATAACAAGCAGTTACTGGGACTGCACACAGGCCCAGGGCGGGTTTGGTGGGCAGGGGAGGAGCAGCACATTTGCATGCAGGGCCCCTCTCCCTCCTCTGGGGCTGGAGGGTGGATAAGAGACACCTGCAGCATGGAAGCCTCAGCACAGCTCTGGGGTGTCTGCACCATGGCCTGGGCCCCACTCCTCCTCCTCACCGTCCTCCTTCACTGCACAGGTCAGGACGGTCCCCAGCATCCTGATCCCCAGCTAACTGACACCACCTCCCACACCCATGCCACACTGTCCTTCCCTCTTGTCCTTCCTCCAGGACATAATGTGTGTCTGTGTTTCCAGGTTCCCTCTTCCAGCCTGTGCTGACTCAGCCGCCCTCTGCATCTGTCTCCCTGGGAGCCTTGGACAAGCTCACCTGCACCCTGAGCAGTGGATACAGCAACTATGGCATTGCATGGCATCAGCAGCAGCCAGGGAAGGCCCCTCGGTACTTGATGTACGTTAGTAGTGCTGGTAGCCACAGCAAGGGAGATGGGATCCCAGATCGCTTCTCGGGCTCCAGCTCTGGTGCTGACCGCTACTTAACCATCTCCAACCTCCAGTCTGAGGACGAGGCTGACTATTACTGTGGTGCAGGTTACAGCACTGGTGGTTCGTATGGTTGAAGCACAGTGATCCAGATGAATGGGGAAGTGGGACAAAAACGGTTTGCTCTACTCTGCTATCAAGGCTGCCACCTGGCTCCCAAAAACAGTGTCTAGTGGTCTGAATCATGAAAAATGTTGATTTTTTCCTTAAAAATATTGATTTTTTTTCTTAAAAATGTTGATTTTTTTTTCTTAGAAATTTTACAAACAGAAAACTAGATGTATTCTCGTTCCTGTCAATCCCAGCTTCCTTGGGAACCAGGCTGCTAGGCCAGGCTCCTATGGAGTGAACAGATCTGCAGCAATGACGGAAATGTAGCAACTGGTCCTGTCACCCCATGCTGGTTGCAACACTGTCACTTCATGCGGATGCAGGGACATTCTCCTTTCCAGATTCAAACACTGAGATCCTGCTACATACCTCACTCCTGCCTCTTCAAGTTTTATTTAAATGACCACCTTTAAAAATAATTTTATTTACTTCTAAGAAATTTTCACATTCTCTCTATGACAGAAACCACACTCTGAATAAATGAAGTGAGAGAGAATAAAAATTTGTGGGTCGTGTGAGAACAAACCTTATGACATTTCGTTATCCCCGAAGTTTCTCTTAGGTTTACAGTGTCTGAATTTTGGGAGTGAGAGACAAGGTTGAGGAATTGATCCCAAGATACGGAACATGACAAGTAATATGCAATAATCTAAGATAAAAGAAAAATAAATAGCAATTTTATGGGACTTGGACAGGTCTGACCCAGAAAGTGTTTTTATTTCCAAAAAGGTAGTCAAGAAACACATAGGCAATGCTGAAACGGAGCCCCTGGAAAGCCCGTTTCACCACACAGGGCAATGAGAACAGAGGTAAAAATTGTCTACATCAACTTGTTAAGAACTCTATACATTTATTAAAGGACCATTTAACAAAAAGTAGGACCTTTCTAAGAACAATGATTATGTGTTTTTTATTGCATATCTTTCTAGACACAGGGAAGCCCTGAAATTAAACAGCCTCAAAACCACAGTAGCTGTGAAAACCAGAAGAATAATATTCATGGACTTAACAAACTAAAAGGTTTGTACTTTTTCCGAAAAGTCTTATCCATGAACAACTGTCACTGTTTGAGCTTTCCAGATGCTCTAGGAGAAGCCTCATTCTCAGCACTTTTCTGAAACTGCATCAACTCAGAGCTTGGTTAGTTGAAGCTGCTCCTTCCTCAGTTTGCTGTGAGTCAGCTCAGGCATTTGTTAGCACTGAGAACACGGAGAGTGTCTGAGACAGTGGCATGAGATAGGGGGGAAAAAACTGGTCAAAATGCTTATATGGGAAATAAAACTGCAAAGTGTGGGATGTCCGTAGGTGGTGTTGATAAGCTCTGACACATTCCTGTGGATACAGAAGAGCATTTATATGCTCAGGCTGTTCATGGCCAGGTAAGAACTACGAAGCC
>CAUYRT010080572.1:0-70721 GCA_963574885.1 Lepilemur ruficaudatus
AGACAGAATCAACATTGTTAAAATGTCTGTACTACCCAAAGTGATCTACAGAATCAATGCAATCCCTATTAAAATATCACCATCATTTTTCACAGATATAGAAAATAATAATTTTGTGCTTCTTATGGAACCAGAGAAGACGTCTTATAGCAAAAGCAATCTTAAGCAAAGTGAACAAACTGGGAGGTATCAGTCTACCAGACATCAAGCTGTACCACAGGATATTGTAACTACAACAGCATGGTACTGGAACAAGAACAGAGATATAGACCTTTGGAACAGGACTGAGAATCCAGAGATGGAACCATCCACATATTGTCATCTAATCTTTCACAAAGCTGACAAAAATATACACTGGAGAAAAGAATCTCTTTTCAATAAACGGTGCTGGGAAAACTGGATAACTACATGCAGAAGATTGAAACTGGATCCCCGCCTCTCACCTCTTACAAAAATAAATTCACAATGGATAACAGACTTAAACCTAAGGCATGAAATCTTAAGAATCCTAGAAGAAAATGTAGGGAAGACTCTTTCAAACATCAATCTTGGCAAAGAATTTATGAAGACCCCCAAAGTTATCACAGCAGCAACAAAAATAAATAAATGGGACCTGATCAAATTAAAAAGCTTTTGTACAGCCAAGGAAACTATCATTAGAGTGAATAGACAGCCTACAGAATGGGAGAAAATATTTGCTGTCTACATATCTGATAAAGGGCTTATAACAAGAATCTATCTAGAACTCAAAAAAATCAACAAGAAAAAATCAAACAACCCTATCAATAAATGGGCAAATGACGTGAACAGAAACTTTTCAAAAGAAGACATAATAATGGCCAGCAAACATATAAAAATGCTCAACATCTCTAAACATCAGGGAAATGTAAATCAAAACCACAATGAGATATCACCTAAACCCAGTGAGATTGGCCTTTATCAAAAAATCCCAAAACAACAAATGCTGGTGAGGATGTGGAGAGACAGGAACACTCTTCCACTGTTGGTGGGACTGCAAATTAGTGCAACCTCTGTGAAAAAGAATTTGGAGATACCTCAAAGAGCTAAAAATAGAAATACCATTTGATCCAGCATTGTACTATTAGGCATCTACCCAAAGGAACAAAAGACATTCTATAATAAAGACATCTGCACTCAAATGTTTGTGGTAGCACAATTCACAATCACAAGGATGTGGAAACAACCCAAGTGCCCGTCGATCCATGGGTGGATTAATAAAATATGGCATATGTATACAATGGAATATTATTCAATTACAAAAAGCAGTGGTGATCTGGCACCTCTTATATTTTCCTGGATAGAACTTGAGCCCATCCTCTGAAGTGAGGTATCACAAAAATGGAAGAATAAGCACCACATGTATTCGCCATCAAATTGGCACTAACTGATCAACACTAAGATGCTCACACGGTAGTAATATTCTTCAGGAGTTGGGGGTTGGGGTGGGGTGGGTAAACTCACAACTAATGGACACGTGAGCATCGTAGTGGGGAAAGGGCATGCTTCAAATCATGGCTTGGGTGTGGCAAAGTCATAACATGTAACTAAAATGTTTGTACCCCCATAATATCCTGAAAAAAAAAGAATACCATATTTGTATTGCCTTCTGACCCTGTTATTTTTTACCTCTTACCTAGTGTGGCTTGGGAAACATGTTGTATGCATCATTAGAAATATGTGAATATATCTTTCTATTTCTGTATCTATGGAGTTCAATGAATATTGTCTCTTTGTCACACTATTTGATGGCACATAACAGTAGGGAAGTTGTTTTGTGCATTTGTCTGCACTTGCCTGAACACCTTCTGACACATTGTGGGAGTTCAATAAAACTTTTCTGATTATAACTAAGGTCCTGATGCCTCACATATATGTGATCCTTTCTGTGTTACTTCTATTCTCAGTAAAGGATTCTACGTGTGATATTAGTGAAGATGTCAGGAAAGTATACACATGAAATAAAGCGACAAAGATCTTTTAAAGCCAAGAACACATCTATGGTATTCATTTTAAAAGACATGCCTCATGTTATATAATACTTACATTCCTGAAAAGTGAACACATTGTAATGAGTTGTGTATAAAGGCAGATGGTATTTAAACACTGATGATTTTTTTAAAGCCTAGAGTGGATTCATTTGAAAGCCTCTAATTAATTTTTTTATAGATTTGTATTGCCTCCTGAGTAGGTTTGCAGAAAAGGGATAGTGCAGCAAAGTGAAAAGAGCATGGGTTTAAAGCCAAATAGGCTAGGAATCAACCTTTATGGACAATTAACTATTAATAGCTCTGTGACCTTAAACAAATTTCTTAGATTTGTTGAGCTCAGTTTTCTCATCTGTAAGGTGGGACTACTACTGATCTCACAATTTACTGTGAGGAACCATGTAAAGGACTCGTACATAGTAGATAGATATATGTATAAAGATAGAGATATAGATAGATATACATGTAGACAGCATGTTTTATATTTCTCTCCATGTATTTTTTCAATGCCTTTTCATAACACTATGTCATTGGTCTGTTTTATAGGTAGTGAAATAATTTCAGAGTTCCTAAAGGTCTGAATTAAAGTTATACAACAAAAGTGATGGGCCCAGGACCAAACTGCAGGTCTCCTGGCTATAAAGTTTGTACCATCTGCAACATAGCAGATATATATGTGCATATATCCATGTATATGTAAGTAAACACACCTACATCTCTCTTTTTCCCCTCTATATATGTATATATTGCACCCATATTTCTTTGTTTCCAAAGAAAATAGCATTTAAAAAATTTTTAAAGTTAGAAAAAACTATGCAACACAGTCAAGCAAACCATCACACACTAGAATAATCTGCACAAGAACTATTAAATTTATACTTTTCACCCATTTTTTTAATTTTACTGAAATTGGCATCTTAGCCTACTATCTCATTACTGCTTAGATAACATTGACAGCTTCACCTCAGTTCTAAATGAATAAACAAATGGACAAGATGTGCCTTTTCTATATTCAGTCCCTTCATTCCTATGAAAACCCTATCAAGTGACCATCAGTACCTGCCAAGGGCTCAGAACTGCACTGAGCATATCAGGTAAGATCTTATTGATTGTTTTCCCCCTCATTGGAATGATACACCCAGCGTCCTAAAAAAATCTTATTTTTTTATAAATTGCATTAATCTTTTAAATCTTAGAAAACCATTTGCTTAAAATAACAATGAATTCCCAGAGTCTATTTCAGATGCCTTTTCTTCTCTTATAACAGTCTCATAGATGCTGTGACCATTAGTTGCTGTTTAAGGTTCAGTATTTGTATATTGGAAGTTGCAAAATAGGCCTCAAATCTACTCAAAACCAATGTGTTTCAATTGCAAGTTTCTTCCCAAGAGGAAATTAGAATAAATTTTGTATGGTAAAATCACTGATTTGCATTGAGACCTTAGCTGATTTCCCCACCAATGTGGAAGAATTATAGGAAATCATTTCTGGAACACATTTGTCATTAAGTTTCCTAAAAGATTGCTGTTTGAGGGCTTAAAGAGGCCAAAACACAAGTTGGAATTATATGTTCCTCAATGTTGGGAACTCTTTGTGTCAAATAAATCTGTCAGAGTGTTTATCTCCACATAGGACATTAGTTCTTATTTTTAGATTCTCATTAAACCCAGTAAAGCAGGTGTCTGCATAATCTGAAATGTCATGGATATACTTGCTCTGCATATAGCAGCAAAAATTGTATTGCTCCTTATTATTGGTAATGCTTACCTTAAAAGAATAATCTTAAAAGTATTTTAAAAACTGGGTTTAGAAAGCTCTTTAGTTTCACAGCAACTGAAATGATCCAATTCTGTTCCTCCAAATGTAGTTTCAAAGAAAAAAAAATAACTCTTTACCAAAATCTTGGCTTAGCACCAATATGCCACTACTGATCTCAAGTGTTTCAAATCAAACGACAAAATTTGAGATTTAGAAATGATCTTGTAGACTATCATATGGCCCAATCTACTTATTTTAAGGTGAGCAAATTGAAGTCCAAAGCTATCTCTCTTGATCTCATAGCATCGAATAGAGATATGCCCAGTTTTGCGAACAGTCTCAACTCACAGAGATATAAACAGTAAAAGTTTTGTGTTTTTTCCCCCAATAACTGATACTCTCTGTGCTCTATTGAGCAGCCCCTCATATCATTTTCTAGCCTGGGGAGCATGATCTCTCAAGGTGTCATTCTGGTTCCATAACTTTGCAGTCACTTTCAGTAGTTAAAATACTCATGTTTTGTATCTTTAAAAGAGTGTACTTTTCATTAAGCTTCAATTCTCAAGTTTGACCCAAATTCTTCTTTCTCTTTTCCCTAGCATAATCTAAATTCATGACTCTAAAAGCTTGAGAGGAAAGTGAAGAGAAAGAAAAGGGTTGATGTCTTCTCTCTTCTTTATCCCTCTCCATCCTGCTATCTATCCTCTGATATTGAGCTATAAAGAAAGGAAAGGGAGACAATGTCTCCTCTTCTGTGCCTGCCACTGCTGAGGTTTCCACCCCTTTCCTATTGTTGACCTCTCCTTTCTGGCTAACATAGGCAGACCAGCTATCCCTTCAGCATTGCTGATATCCAAATACCCTTGGACCTCTCCTTTATTCTACTCACATTCAATTCCTTGGTGATCTTACCCAGTCTGGTGGCTTTTTCATAACAGCTATGTGTTAAAAACTCCCAATATCCAACTATCTAATCATCACCTCTACTTGGATGTCCAGTAGGCATCTCAAACTTAACATGCCCACAAAGCCTTCTCCACCTGCAGTCTTCCCCATCTCAGCTAATAGCAACTCCATCTTTCTAGTTGCTCAAGCCAAAATTTGAGTCACTTTTTATTTGTTTCTTCCTCTCATTCCCCAAGTCCAATCTTTCCACAAATTCCATCATCTCTACCTTCAAACATGTATCCAGAATCCAAACTCTTCTTACCATCTCCACTACTGCCACTCTCATCTTAGCCATCACTAGCTCTAGCTCTGATTATTGCTTAGTCTCCTGATGGATCTGCCCATAGTCTTTCTCAATGCAGTAGCCAGAGTGATCTTATTACAACACATATCAGATCATTTTGCACTTCACCAGGATTTACACCAAAATCCTGTGCAGCCTCCCTATTTCATCCAGAATGAGATCCGGTGGCCTTACGCTAGCCTACCATGCCTATGTGATTCGCTACATTCCTCCTTGCTCACTCTACACCAAATACCCTGATTCCCTGCTTGTCCTCAACAAACACTCCAGGCACGTATTTTTTAATTGAGATATAATTTACATATAATAAAATGTGCAAATCTTAAGTATTCAGTTCACAGAGTTTCAGTAATTATATACACCCTTGTAACCACCATCCACAACAAGACACAGAACATTTCTGTCTCTCAGATCCTTGTCCAGTCAATTCCCATCATTCCTTATAGGCAACCACTGTTTTAATTTCTGTCACCATCGATTAGCTTTGCTTATTCGTAGACTTAATATTACTATAAATGAAATCAAATGGTATACATTCTTTTGTGCCAGGCTTCTTTGACTTAACGTAATGTTTTTAACATTCATTCATGTTGTAGCATGTATTCATAGTTCTTTTCTTTTAATTGATGAGTAGTATTCCATTGTATGAATATATCACAGTTCTGTCCCATCTATGCCAGTTGTGGGCTTTCCAACCTGTTTTTCTTCAGCACATGCAAGGTGTTCTCTTGTGTAAAGAGCCTCTATGTTTTGAGATGGAAGTACTAAAATGTCATACCCATCAAGAGTTAATCTACTTGGCTTCTGCTCTGGTGTGTCTATATGGTATCCCTCCTCTCCTCCCTGGCAACGTGCACCATCAAATAGAGACGGGAGTTTCGAGCTTCCTCCTCCTCTCCTGTAAGCAGCACCCAAACCTCAGCCCTACCTCTCTTCCATTTTCTCAGACCTCAAAGGCACTCACATATTCCATTTCCATTTCCAGCTGAATAGATTCATGGCTTGTGTTTCTCTTCAGAGCATTAACTACATAGAAGTAGCTATTATTTATTACATTGCCTAGCACAAAATTCTAGAATGCTACATTTCTTTTGCCCTCTCAATACAATCCCTCACAAATAGAACAACAGAGCTAGGACTGCTATTTATTTATTAAGTCCTCTGTTTTTGAAAAAATCAAAAAGAAGTGATGGACATGTGTGGGGCTAGGGGGTATTTGGGAACTCTCTGTTCTTCCCACTCAATTTTTCTGTGAACCTAAAACTTTATTTATTTTTTTATTAATTTTTTAAAAAGAAGTTATATCTCTACTTTACAGATAACTGTGGATTCATGTAAAAATCACTGCCTGTTCATTTTCCTACTGATCCACTACAGTGAAGTGTGAACTCATTCAGAATCAAAGCCAATTCCCTCATCAAGTAAGTCAATGTTTACTACTATTACAGTTTAACTCCACTGTTTGTTTCAGTAATCTTAAAGCAATTATCAGTGCCTGTTTTGGTCAGGGCATAACCAGGAAAATGCAATTGAAGTATTTACACAGAGGGTACATAATGCAGGAAGTTGATTCCACAAAAGATGGAGCTGAGAAACCAAATGAAATGGTGAGAGGAAATCCGTCGCTCATCAGGGAACCCTCCTATGCCTAGGCTGGGTTGCTAAAGGGAAGAGGCAAGGTTACCAGAGTCCAGGTGCCAGGGTTACTCAGCAGAAGCCAGTTTCATGGCAGGCCTGTCAGACAGGAGTTAGTGCCATGGAAAACACATAGCCTAGCCAGAGATAACCCCAAAAAGATGCAAATGAAGAGAAATACCCTGGTCTTTCCATTTCTCTCACCCCTCAATCTCCTACGGGGCTTCCCACTGGCCACACGCAGGCAGAAGTCTGCAGACACATGAACCTGGCAAACAGCCTACAAGGATCAGCCCTTCAAGCAGGGGTGGGGCAAGGAATAGATCTGAAGGCAACAATCAGCACTGTGCCAAAAGTAAACATATCTGGCAGAATTTGGAAAATATTCAAAATTTCTATCAGAAAGATGATTCTCTGTATGATGCTATTTCAGAACATTTCAAAATACATATATTACCATAAGGAAGTATAAATGGGTTCTAGTTTCAGAAAGAAAGGAAGGAGGGAAGGAAGACTACCTAATAGTAAAACATTATTAGAAAAGATCAATACTCAAGCTGAGCCTGAAAAAGGAAATCTTGTTAGACTCCGTCCCACCACAATCCTATTCTCTCGGCCTCTTTTGGCACAAAGATTGGTGGTAGTGAAGTGAAGAAAGGAGGTTAGAAGTTTCCGTGTTATTTCTGGCTACTCCAATTGCAGGATAGGATAAAAAGAGAAAGACTAACAGTAATAGTTCAGATCTTATCTTGGTACTAACCTTGATGGTTTGTCTATTTTTAAAGAAATGAAATCAGTAAATAAAATTGGAAGGTAAAGTTTCTTTTCCTTCTATTTGACATCACAAAGTTATTTCAACAAAAAGAAAAGATTTAGTCTGAAAAATGATTGTGCCCCTAAAGTTCAAGAGTTCATGTATTTCTTAAGTCTATAATTTACTAGGCATAATATTATGATGAGACTAACTTAGGCCATTGTTGCATAAGGATTATGATAACTTATTGGCAATAGAGAGTGCCAAGATTTTGGTTCCAAGACATAGGTCCAAATACCACTTGGAATACCTTTCCTAGCCATGTATCTTTGGACAAACAACTTGACAACTCTGAGCCTCCAGTCATTTGAAATAAAATAGTTATGGTCATGGTACCACTTCACAGGGTCATTGTGAGGTTTGACGAAATAAAGTTTGGTGGCCACTACTGCACAATTGTTGGCTTCTGTTGCTTCCCTTTTTATTTCAGGGACCCAAGAATAAGCTCTTCCTCTTATCTGAGGAAAAAACACCAAACACAAACATTATGTAGTCAGAAGCAACCCTAAAATAGCCACTATATAATTAACCCAGTCTTCAGAAGAGAAAACAATTCCAGGATTAGAGAAGGAAAAACACAGACAATTTTCATTGCCTTCTCAATTGCAGCAGCTGAATAAAGACCCGTCAAACTCACTTATGGCACCCAGCTGCATTACTGAATATTTACAGCCCTAAAAATTCCAGATGTATGGGGTTCACCTGGTCTGATAAGCCATTAAGCAAGCTAGCCAGTGATTTTCTACAAAACAGTGGACTAAATAATCAGAAAAAGAAATGAACATCACCTGGACATTTTTTTGTCTTGAAATAATTGATGGAAGGGGTGGGGAAAGATTAGCGTGGTAAGTCTGAGCAGCAGCTTTCTTATTGAAATACCTCCTGGGAAGGAGTTTTTCTAACCAAATTACTCAGTTCTGGTTTTAGTTAAGTTGCTTTGTCTTCCCCTCTAATTGAGAGCCTGAGAATGATCTATTGCAAACCCACTCCCTCTTGTTTCCAGAGGATCCTTTTTCTTCATTAAACTACTTTTTCTTTTTCCCGTGAAACTACATCCATGTTACTCCCTTGGAGGAATTTGGCAAAGAATTCATCATGAAACAAGTATTTGTTGAAGATCTACAGCACACCACACATGCGCCCTTCTAGGTACCTATGATACACTAAGGAACAATCTCTGTCCTCACGGAGCCTGTATTCTAGAGAGAGAGACAGACAATAAATAAGAAACATAAAAAAGAAGTAAATGATACAGTGTGTTAGAAAGTGGTAGGTGGTATGGCTTAAAATAATGAACCAGAGAGCAGGACCAGGAATGATGAGTTGGCACTGGGGAGAAGGGTAGAGAGTTCGCCCCTGTCCCCTCAACACTGAGCCTTCCAATGAGTGAGGTTTCTGCACACACTGCAGCCTTTCCCCTGAAACAAGGTTTCATACTGGCAAATAATGGCTTTGTTCCCTTCCCATTCAAATAAGTAATGGAATTTTATATAGCATTTTTTACTCTTTTCATTTCCAGATCTGATTTTGTGGAACTACATATTAGGATACCCGGGCTTTCATATCCATTATATTTCATTAGAGCTAATTTAGCTTCTCTATCTCCAAGTCCTCAATCTTTCCATCTTCCCTTCACAAACAGAATAATTACCAGCTCATGTCCTTTGACGTCAGAACAGTGCAACCACTCTCGGTGTTTTAGCAATTCAATTCTAGACTTTCATTTGATTCCCTGGACCTCATTTGAACTTCCGTGGGTACAATTCTATCTTAATAAAAGACGTACTGACTCTGGGCAAGTTTTTGAAGCAAGCAAAGACTGGGTGGGAGCCGCTCCACAATTCACTTCTGAAGCTTTTAACCCATTCATGACAGAACTCTCCTCACCATCCGACCTTCCAGTTAATAGTGCTCAGGTGGGTCCCCTGAGCTGTGCTTCAGATCTCCCCTACCCAAAACTTACATCCCACGTGGCACTGCCTTGAGGACCTTCCACACAGCCAATAAGTCAGTTTTTTCATAGTAAATAATCCACACACAGTTAATTAATCCAAGAGAATTTTTTTTAAGTCAGAGGAAGGTGTTCTGGCTTCATCTTAACCAGCTTTGTATCTCCAGGGCTCAATACATTTCAGTACTCAAATACATTTGATGGATGAATGAATTAAGGAATGAATGGGAGAGAAATATTAATATTTTATACGAAAATGTAATCCTGGCAGAGAGAAGGAAAAACAATGTAAATTTTGTATTTCAGTGGCTGAAAATAGTGTTGGGACCATATCTCCCCCATAACCTTCTGCTTCATACCCTCCTCACGCCTACTGTCACTTCACGATGTTCCATTTGTCTGTTTGTCTGCCTGTCTCTTCCAATGGACTCTGAGCTCCTTGAGAGGCTACATGTGTTTAGCTGTTTTATCCTCTGTCACTAACATTCAGAGAGGGGGAATACTTATTTCCTCACTACTTGTTTCCGGACAGAGAGGATCAAGAATTTCTATTCTCCTCCTCAAAAGAGAAAAACATGAGAGGAACTTGTGATGTCCCTCTAGCCCTCTCTCACTCCTCTGCAGGTGGCTCACTTCATTGGAAAATGTGAGCAAAGAGATCAAGCATGCACATCTCAGTTGCATCGGCCTCTTCTTTTGGACCAGGTTTGCCATAGGTCGGCCATCTCTGCTGCCGACCTATGGGGTGAGTGTATGGGGTAGAGTGAAGAATGAGAGTGTACCGCTTTTCTCGGGCCTGGGTGGCTAAATAAGTCTGCCAGATTTAGGAGTAAAGTCTTAGGTGGCCCATTGGGAATACCATTTCTAGACCACATTCTCTAATCTGCCTTGCCAACAAAGCCAGTTTTCCATCTCTATCAGATTTCTGCATCTACTACTGACTCGGCTCTGAATGCAACAGCTAGCACAGGGTCTGGCTCATAATATGCATTCAGAAATGAGTGACTTTAATGAAATGGTATTGTCAGAGTCTTTGTGATGCTTGAATGGAAAAGTGAAGAATGAGCTAGATCAGCGCAAGGTCATTCCAATGCTCAGGTAAATGTGGAATCAGCTCTCATTCCAACACTCGAGGAGTCATTAATTTATTTGGTACTTTAGAGAATAGAATTAGGCTAGGGTGATGAAAAAACATCTCACACTGGCTCTTTGTTTCCTTGTCTCCACTATATCATTAATGTGTGGACCCTGAGCTGGGGCATATCTCAGCAATACTTGCTATTTTTATCTTAGGAATTCCCTACTCAAAGCGTGATCTGTGGGTTTCTCCTTGAGCAAGATCCTCTTAAAGTAAAGTAAAAAAGGAAGAAATAGAGCATTGTGGTCAAAAGTATGGATTCTGCAGCCAAAGTACTTAGGTTCAAATCATAGAAAAGCCACTTGTTCTTTATGACCTTGGAAAAATTACGTAAGCACTCCATCGGTCCAAAAAATAAAATAAAATAAAGATATGTCATAGAATAGTTATACAGATTACATAAAGTAATCTATGTACAGTATTTAATGTAATAAATAATACATAGGTGCTCAATAAGTGCTGGTCTTCTTCTAAGTTTGATACTTGTGTCATTTTCCTCTCTTAGAGAATTCCAATTCATGTAAGTATACTCAGGGATCTGAATAACCCTACACTAAAGAAATGCATTTAACTTTGTTCAATATGGAACTTCCTAAATGTATCCCACCAAAAGCTCTTTTTATATGAGTTTGAAAATTAACTCTTAATGTCCATGCAAAAATATAGGGTAACACTGTCATAGGATTATGAATTTAACTGAGGGCCACACACACTGCTAGTGGCCATAAAACCCTAAAGGAAAGAGATGCAATTCAGAAATATACCCCCATTGAGCTGGTGGGTCATTTCTGAAGTCTAACAGTTCCCTTCACCATCTGCCTTTTCATGACCAGTACTAAGCACAGCCCTTAGTTTATTGAACATGCAAAGTGGCACCCGCAGGCAATGATCTCAGCATATATTTTGACTCATCATCCAAAGAAATCAGAGATGAAAGCAACATCTAATGGCTGAGAATACATAAATAGCTATTTCCATTCACTTTCAATTACCCTGCAGAGGAATCTGGTCACAGATGAGCTCAGTAAATTCACAATATGTTATCCTCAATAGCCAAGCTGAGCAAAATCACCCAATTTGTTAGAACATTAACCCTCTAAAAGCATGCAGACCCTAATCATTTTATGGCTCCACATGCTTAATGGTAAAGATAAGAGGACGCCTAGGGATGCCCAGGTGTGACCTTCAATGAGTCTAGTGCAGTCTCCTGATAACATGAATGCAGGTGGTGCTGCCTCAATATTCAACTTATATTAGTGTGGCTGGTGTCCTAAATTCCCATCTGCACTATGTGCATTTCACCAGGTCATCTTGGAAGAAGTTCTAGTCTTTGGAAAGTGAGGGTTATATCTGATTTATTTCTGAATCCCCAGTGATTGGCATAATATCAGACACATGGGAGTCACTCAACACATAATTTGTTAAATGAAAAATTATAGAAGTGATAGTAAGCAGTTACCTTTAGCAAATATTTACATACACAAAGAATGGGGTTCTCTTTCACATTTGTCAATCTGAAGGGGGATGTGAAAGCTCTTTTTGCTTGATTCTACCTGAGCAGGTATAGTTCTGAAGCACTGATACTTTTAGAGTATAACTGGCAGAATAATTTAACGATGGAAAGCACAGATTCTGCACCATACTGTATGGGTTTAAATCTTAGATCTCTTAGTAGCTGTGTGATGTTGGGCAAATTAGTTACCCTTTCTGTGTCTCAATTAATAAACTGTCAGATAGGGATAATAACCAAGGCTGATATGAGTAGTGAATAAATTATATATACATTCATGTGCCACGTAATGACATTTCGGTCAATGACAGACCACATACGCAAGAGTGGTCCCATAAGGTTATAGTACTATATTTTTACTGTACCTTCTCTATGTTTATAAACATAAATACTTACCATTATGTTACGATTGCCTACAGTATTCAGTACATAGCATGCTGTACAGAGCTTAGGAGCAATAGGGTATACCATCATATAGCCTAGGTGTGTAGTAGGCTTTGCCATCTAGGTTTGTGTAAATACAGTCTATGATGCTCCCATTAAGAAATCACCTAAAGATGCATTTCTCAGAATGTGGCCATATCATTAAGTGAAACATGACTATATACGTATATACACACACATATTTGTATACATATTTCAGCATCTCTCCATATACATAAATTTCTTTTAAGATATATATGTATATAGATACATATATACATATCTATATGCATATATATCTTAAAAGAATGTCTGGTACATGGTAAGCATGATATAAGCTTGAGCTAGTACTGTTGAAAGATTAGGAGTAGAGCACTAAGGAGTTTATGAGTCCATCCCTCCATGTGAATTACCCTGTCTCAATGCTTTGTTACCTTATTGTATCTCTTAGAACTACTCACTTCTCCCAAGATTGACACAGCGTGAGGGGCCAAAAGCCTGGCAAGGAATAGTGTATATTTGTCTGGCCTTGCCCTCTGCTTAGATCTCTCTGGGGCCTAGTAGAAGTGATGTCTGGTTAAGGACATCAGCTACTGCATAGCAGATTGGTGCCCTTTTGCTTTCCCTTTCCTTCATCCTGTAGATATTTCACTCATATCTCCCACCACCCAGAGCTCATGATAAATTGTAGACTTGCAAAGCCCCACAGCTGTACCAAAGGAGCTATATCCACATCTTACCTTGGATATTGAATCAGTGTAACATGAATTTATATAACTAGCAAGATGACTGCTACTGGCTGACCAGTGGTCATCTCAGGGAGTCATGCATTGTAGTGGCTTTCCTTTTGCCTAATGAAAAAATGCCTTTTTAAAAATCAATTTAATTGAGGTATAAATTATATACAATAAAGTACACCCATTTGTAAGTGCACAGGTTAATGAGGTTTGACAAATGTGTACACCTATATAACTGTCGCCATCAGGAATACATTTTCATCACCCCAAAAAGTTCTTTTGTGTCTCCTGATAGCAAATTACTTCACACCAATCCCCAAGCAGCCATTCATCTGCCACTGTAGATGATTTTTGCCTTTGCTAAAATTTCATATAAATTCACTTTTGTGTATTGACTTTTATTCAGCATTTTTTGAGAGTCATTCATGCTGCTACATGGTTCAGCACTTTTCGCTCTTTTGTTGCTTAGTAGTATTCCAGTGTATGAATATCCTGTAACTTGTTTATCCACCTATTCATGGACATTTGAGTTGTTTGCTGGTTTTGGCTATTGCAAATAAAGCTGCTGCAAATATTTATGTAAAATTATCTGTGCAGATGTATGATTTCATTTCTCTTGGCTAGATTCCTAGGCAGGATTGCTGGTCATTTGGAATGGTATGTTTACCTTTATAAGAATATTCCAGACTGTCTTCCAAAGTATTCCACCATTTTATATTCCCATAAGTAATGTATGAGTTCCAGTGGCTCTACATTTTGTCAACATTTGGTATTGTCAGTCTTTTTAATTTTAGTAATTATAGTTGATGTGTGATTTCCACATAAATTATTGAATCAACTTGACAATTCTACAAAAAAAAAGTATGCCACGATTAAGGTAAACTTCTTTATCAAATCAGGGAGAATTGACATCTTAACAATATGGAGTCTTCCAATCCATGAACATGATATATCTTACTTATTTAGGCATTCTTTCATTTCTCTAAGCAAGGTTTTGTAGTTTTAAGGTGTTATAGTGTACAGTCTTAATACTTTTTGTTAAATTTTTCTCTAATTATTTTATGCCTTTTAAGCTATTCTAAATGGAATCACTTTTTATTGCATTTCCAGTGGTTCATTGCTAGAATATGAAAATACAATTGTTTTTTGTCTACTACTTTGTGAACTTGATAAATCCACTTCTTCTAGTAGCTTTCTTGTAGATTCCTTAGGGTTTTGTACATACATGATCATGTCATATGTGAATAAAAACAGCTTTACTCTTCCTTTCTAATTTGTATACTTGTTTTGACCTTGCTTTCTTACATGGACTAGGACGAGTGTAATGTTGAACGGAAGTGGTAAAAACAGACATCCTTATTACACCCCCAATCTTACATCGAGCTTTTACCAGTAAGTATGATATTAGCCGTGATATTTTTTGTAGATGCCCTTCATCAGGTTGAAAAGTTCCCTTCTATTCCTAATTTGCTGAGATATTTTATCATGAATATGTGTTGAGTATGTCTCATGTTTTCTCTTCTTCTAATGATGTTTATATGTTTTTTCTTCTTAGTCTATTGATGTGGTGAATGATGATGAAATTAATAAATTTTTTAATGTAAACCAACTTTGCATTCCCAGGATAAATCTTACTCATTCATTTTGTATGATCTCTTTAATGTATTGCTGGATTCCATTTGCTTATAATTTGCAGAGTAATTTTGTGTCAATGTCCATGAGGGGCATAGGTGTATAGTTTTCTTGTACTGTGTGGAAAATCATTTGTGGAAAAGACTGGGCAAGGGCAATTCAACACACCACACCACACACACACCCCCACACACCCTAACACACACACACACACACACACACACAAATTGGTTTGGCTTTGTTATCAAAGTAAGGCTCATGTTATGGTTTGAATGTTTTGTCCCTTCCAAAATTCTATTGAAACTTAATTCCCAATGAAACAGTAATGGGAGGTATGGCTTTGGGAGGGGATTGATTAGGTGCCCTTATAAAAGTGCTTGACAGACTTAGCCTTATTCATCAAGAGTTCAACCCTATTGTTGCCCTTCTCCCTTTTGCCATGTGAGGATGCAGTGTTCAAGGCACCATCTTGGAAGTAGAGACCAGACCTTTACCAAACAATGAACTTGCCAGTGCCTTGATGTTGGACATCCAAGCCTCCACAACCATAAGAAATAAACTTCTGTTCTTTATAAATAGCAGATTCAAGTTTTCTGTTATAGCAGCATAAAATGGACTAAAAGACAGCTGGCCTCAGAAGGCAAGTTAAGAGCTATTTCCTCTTCTGTTGTGTTCCAAATAAGTTTGTGTGAGATTTGTATTAATTATTTCTTTAATGTTTGACCTATCTCAATCATCAATGAAGCAATCCAGCAGATCTGTAGTTTTCTTTGTGAGAATTTTTTTATTTTTGATATGATTTCTTTCATCGATATAGGATTATTCAAATATTCTATTTTTACCCGTGTTAGTAATTTGTACTGTTCAAGAAATATTTATTTCACCTAAGTTGTCCATTCTTGGGCATATAGTTATTTATAATATTCCCTATTTTCCTATTAATGCTGCAAGATCTCTAGTGATGAATTCTCCTTTGTTCCTGATATGGGTTATTTGTATCTTTTTTTTTCTGATCAGCCTCTGCTAGAAGCTAATCAATTGTATTGACCTTTTCAAAGAATCACCTTGTGGTTTGATTGATTTTCTCTGTTTGTCTACTTTCTATTTAATTACTTTCTGTTCTTATCTTTATTATTCCTTTCCTTCTGTTTACTTTGGGTTTTATTTGCTCTGTCTTGTACAATGTGCATTGTCTTATAGTGGAAACTTAAATTATGTTTTTTTATTCTGATAATATTCTTTGTTCGGAGTCCACTTTTATATTAATACAGCCACTCTTGATTAGGCTTTTTCTGGGTTGTTTTGTTTTTTTTTTTTTCATTCTATCAGTTTTAACTTAGGTTTTAATATTTAAAGTAGGTTTCTTGCAGGTATCACAGAATTGAGTATTGCTTTTTTTATCCAATCTGACAATCTTTGACTTTTACTTAGAGACTTTAGGCCATTAACATTTCATAAACTATTGCTATTGTTTGGTTTAAATCTATGATCTTGCTCTGTGCTATTTATGTCTATCTGAATAAGTCATTTTCTCTCCTCCATTTCTGAAGGATATTTTTGCTTAATAAAAAATTCTAGGTGAACAAGTCTTTTTATTTTTCTTTTAGCACTTCTAATCTGCTGTCCTATTGTGTATTGGCTTGTATTATTTCTGATAAGAAGTCTGATGTCATTCTTACGTTTTTTTTTTTCCCTTTTATGTAATATAGCATTCTCTTTTCCTTTGGCTGTTTTTAAGACCTTTATCATTGATTTTCAGAAATTTGATTAAGATATGGCTTGGAGGACTTTTTTGGTTTTGTTTTTCTGTTTGTATGATTGCCTGTTAATTTTATGGTTTTTATCAAATTTGGAAGTTCTTCTTCCTTTGTTTAATCAAATGCTTTTTCTAACTCCTTCCTTTCTTCATGGATTTCACATATATATATAGAGAGAGAGTACTTCAAATTATTCCAAAGACTGCTGAGGCTCTATTCATTTATTTTACACTTTTTCACATTTTTCTACTTACATTTGGGTAGTTTCTATTGCCACATCTTTAATTTCACTAATCATTTATTCTACACTGTCTCATCTTTTGTTATGTCCTCCTGATAATATTTTGACTTTAGATATTGAGTTTTTATCCCTAGAAGTTCCATGTGCTTCTATTTTTTTAGTATTTTTTATTTCTCTCCTCTTTAACTTTACATATTTTTTTATAATCCTTGAGTATATTTGTTACAACAATTTTAACAAATGTTTAAAGCCATTATATGTTAATTAATATGTTAATTGTAAGTTTTTTCCTACTGACTTTTTTTCTGGTTTCAGATCACATTTTTCTGCTTCCTCACATATCCAGAAATTCTTATTGGATACTAGGAATTGTTGAGTGTCTAAATTTTGTTGTCTTCCATTAAAGTGTGTTTAAATTTCTTTTAGATCATCTAAATCTTTTTGAGGCTTGTTTTTAAGCTTTTAGGAATGTCTAGAGTAACTTTTACTCTAGGGCTAGTCTAGCCTGCTACTAAGGTGTGAGTCTTCTGGGGTCTCTAATGTTTAATGAGGTCTCACCACTTTGGCTAGTTGGAATGCAAATAACTTTCAGTCAAGTATGATCTCTGGAAATTGCCTATTTTACAACTCGTTAGTAGTTCCTTGCTTGGCCTTGAGGAGTTTTTATCCTCAGAACACATAACTCAGTGTCCAGCAACAGACTCAATAGACCCCAAACAGATTTCTGGTGCTTTCTCTGCACAACTCCCTACTCTTCACTTACCCTGCATTACAAACTTCAGCTACCTCAACCTCTCTAATCTCTGGTTTCTATCTCCTCAACACAAGTCCACTGAGTTCTGTTTGAGTTCTCCCTCTCTGTGCTGCCATCCATAAATATAGGAGACTGGGGCCATTGTAGGGCCCACATTGCTTATTTACAGTCCTGTACTCCCTGTTATCTAATCTAAAGTCATTTGTTTAATATATTTTTGTACAATTTTCTAGTGTTTTTGTGGGAGGGCAAGTCCAATCTCAGTTAGTTTGTCACATCTGGAAGTAGAAGTCAAAGACTGGTTTGATTGCTATTTTACTTTAGGCAAAATTGCTTTCTGATTTAAGTAAAATTCACATTAATCTACAAAAGACTTAACCTTCCCCTTCAAAGACCATAATAATCCCCTTTTATCATTGAACAAACTTGAGAGGAAGAGCAAAGAATAAATGGTCAAAGAAGCCCTATGGTGGCTGTTTTGGCAAGATTTTCATGATAAAATGTTCTCTATCCTTTTCATTTAGCAACAATATCCTGCCTAACCATCCTTCCTCACCTGCATCCTTGGTTTTGGATTCCCCATGTAGGACACTGTGCTCCTACTGTTCTCAAAATGTCTCTCAACAGAATTTCCTGCCTAATTATCCATCTGTTCAGAGTCCAGCTCCCCATTCAGGGACTATATAGATGGGCTACACTCCATGGGTAGTGGGGAGACTAGCTCAGGGTTTATTGCTCTTTATCAAGGTAACACCTGTTCTTTTCAGCAAACTCCTTCTGAAGATAACAGTTCTGCCTTTGTTGTTTAACCCAAAAGGGAACATCTAATCAATCCAGGTAGGAGATCAATCAGTCCTCTTGGCCAATCATTGGGATTGAAGATTTTAATTAGATGAGGGCTTAAAATAAGTCTCCAGGAAGGTAGTTAATAAAACTGGAGAACTTTTAATAACATTTAGCCAAAATAAATCTCTGTCCTTCTGGTCTCCAGAAGAGCAATAAAAGGAAGCATTCAAAACAATTCCTACTTAATTGACCTCTGAGGGATGATGCAGTCATACCCAGCAAGTATTTACAGGTTGTTTTGTTTTGTTTTACTATTTTAAGTAATTCATTAAGTAGTATTTATTTATTAATTAATAAAGTAATAATTAATAAGTAATTTATTTATTAATGAGTTATTTATTAATTCAAGAAATGTTTATTTCACTCTTACTATGTGTCATGCCCTGTGCTGGCCATTCCCTAGTGATGAATTGATACACTTCCTGTCCCCAAAGAGCTCACAGTCTCTTGAAGAAGCAAGACATATAATTGGATCATTATAAAATGTGAACTCATTTGATAGAGACATGCTTAGAGAGCTATAGGAACACAGAAGAGGGATTAATTCTCCATCCCATAGGAAAAGCTTCCCCAAGCAGATACCATTTCAGTAATAGGTTGTGGACAATATACCCGAGTTTCTCAGAATTGAGACAGTGTTGCACTCTAAATGCTGTAAGAGACACAAGGAGCAGTAAATTAAACATTATCGAATGAAATGGCTATCTGTGGGTCTTGTGAGGAATTGCTGATTTAAGGCTAAGTGAGGATACCCTCATGCTCAATGCTCAGATCATTATCAGAAAGAGAGCAGATTCAGCGTAGTTAATTGGATGAGGGAGAAGCCAGAACTCTGTTAGAAGGCTGAGTAATGATAGCCAACAAAGGAGAAATATACTTGACTAACAAGCATATTCTTCATAGAGCAGTAATGCCCAACCTGAGGTCCATAAATGGACTTCAGATGTATGAGGGGAAATAAACCTCCCCACTCCTAAAATTGTCTTCCCATTTTTGGATGTGTGCACATACGCATTTTTCTGGGAAGAGTTTCCATAGTTGATCAGTTCACCAAAGCATCACATACACGGTCCCTATATGTTAAGAACCACTGTTGTGTAGTAACTTATTGTATAATGGCAATGAATTGTTAAAGCCAAAAGACTCAAATTGGAGACTTGGGTCCTCCAAATACTAGCTGTGTGACCGTGAACATGTCTCTTTATCCCTCTGTGCCTAAATCCATCATCTGCCTATCTTGTGGAATTATTGTGAAGGTCAAAGTGTTTTATAAAATGCCAAGTGCTACACTGCTGTTACTTATAAAACTAAGAGTTGACTTAAGTAAATGCAAATAGAATTTATTAGAAGTTCCTCACTGCTCTTTTAAATACGGCAAATCTACTCTAGAGGTTAATACCTATTTGTATGCACGTGTGTGCATGTGCAAACTTTGAAAAATTTTTCAGTGTTGAAGTTTTCAAAAATACACAAAAAGAGAGAAATGGTATAAAGCACTCCCATGTAGCCCTCACTAGTTTTCATAAGCTCAACATACAGCCAATCTTGTTTCACCTACACCCCCATCTCCTCCCCTTTCTCTTGCTGGATTATTTCAAAGCAAATCCAAGACATCATATTATTTATGTTTCCTAAAAAATAAGGACCCTTTTTTTAATAAAATGAATCTATCATTTTTAACATAACAATAATACCATTGTCACATCCAAATGTTACAGTGAATCTTCGTTATCACCAGTGTTCAAATTGCCCTGATTGTCTTCTTGAGGCAGAGTCCAAACGAGGTTCACGCTGGGCCTTTTGTTGCTAGGGCTCCCAGAGCTTCACTCGATCTCAACCTTTGCAGATCCTCCCAGCTGGAGCCCTAAATACCATTCCCCTGAAGCTCAAAACAGGCCAGAGATTATAGCAGCATGTCTCAGCCACCAGCAGGTGGATCCAGAAATTATTTTTGTTGCCATAGCCTTATCAACTAGAGCTCAGCCTGATTTTCCTTTCCGCTGCTGCCTTGATTTCTCTGATGAGCTCCTATTTGACTGTTGCTCTCATGACTATCTGTAGTGGTTTTAAAGCCTGGCTACAATTTCTTTGATGTTCCTCCCATTGAGAAGCGATGTCTGTGCCCAACTTGAATCTGGATGGGTTTTGACTGCTTTGCTCAATAGAATGCAGCAGAAGTGACACAACAATTTATAAGGCCAGGTCATAAAGGACCACGGAGCGTACACCATTTCACTGGAGCAGTCCTCTGTGTTGCGGGGAGGCCTAGACCACATGGAGAGGCCACAGGCGGGCATTCCAGTTGACAGTCCTTGCTGAGCCCAGTCTTCATGCCATCTCACCAGTCACCATACCTGTGGTTAAAGAAGTTTCCAGATAATTTCAGTCCATAACCATTTGAGTTACTCCAGATGTTTGAGTTGTCCCCATTGAGACCCCCATTGTTATAAAGCAAAGCCATCCCACTTAAGTTTAATTAGAGAGTATGCTATCTTAAATCCTGACCTACAGAGCCATTAGCATAATAAAGTAGTTTATGTTTTATGCCACTAAATTTTGTGATGGTTTGTTATATGACATGAATAATGAACTAAGTTCCTGCCATGCCTCTTTCTTTGCAGGGCTAAATCCCCCAAACTCCTGCCTCTGTGCACCACACAAAGCATCTGTGATTAGGGAGTCCAGCTAAAGAGATGGACTGAGAGACATTACCATTCATTACACAGAATTTAATATAATCTTCATTTCTAATAAAGTGACTTACTCTGGCCCTAGGCTGTGTCTGTCATTACTAAGTTCAGAGGGTCTTGATTTAATTTCTCTGGAGAACAAACCTCCAGATGCCTGGCTTTATGAAGGAGGACAGAAAAGTTCAGTAAGTCCTCTTCACTCGGCCCATCCTCACCCCTGCCTCCAGTCATCAGTCTTTCCTGGGCCATGCAAAGTAAACTGGCTGCTTTGTTGTTTGCACTCCCTCTTTAAGCACCTATATTTTAGCTATTTTTATTCTGCTAAGTTGAAATCCCCCGTGCATTAGCTTTCTCTCTTCTGAAATATTTGTTGGCATCTCACATCTGCTGGGATCACTTACCTTCTTTTCTCTATCCTTGTACATTTGTACCTTGTTTTATTTATTCTCAGGCTTCTGGCATCTGGAAGCAGGATAAGGAAAGTGGCTAGAGGGCCAGCCTAGTTTTCTGTATGTGGCCTTTCACTCAGTCCCTGCTTCCTTGCCTGCTTTTCATCCTAGCCACACACAATGCCTGCTATTGTTGACTTAAAGCTTTGTTTGGTTTTGTAGGGGTGAGCGGAAACTGCCCTTTCCCCTGAAAGTCCACTGAAAGATCAACTCACAATTAAGGCAGATTAATAAGAGAAAGGTTTATTTGCCATGAGCATGGGCAGAATCACAGAGTGATTACTCAGTATCCCAACCAAGTTCAGATATTTTTATACCTGTCTTTTTGGAGGGGAGGGGAAATGAGGAGTGCAGGTAATTCTGTTTAGGGGTGACAAATGGTGCCAGGGAGGAGAAATGGATGGGGAGACAGATTGACTTATAAATTATTCTCTTTGCACATGAAACTAACCTGAGGGACAGGTATTATATTTAAATGATTTGGGCCAGGTTTGGCTGCATTCTTGATCATTTTTTCTTGCAATATACTGAGATAACAGGAAGAGGAAGGGAAGTCAATTCCCCCTTTGATCTTTTGATTGTGTCACTCGAGTTTATGCAGACAGAGGGACAGCCCCTTCCAAAGCTTTTTGATCTTAAATGGCCTTTAATTCAAAATATTCTTTATACCAAGGCGTCATATTTTGTGGTGAAATTTCCTGAGCTCCCTCAGTTTGTTGCAGACTTTCAAACAAACTTCTTATTTTCAGCCCTATGCCTCATTCCCACCTTCCATCGTACTTGATAGCTCCAAGTTCTGAGCCTTGCAAGGTGTCCATGGGGGTAGATGAGCAACTGCTGGTCAGTTTCCCCTTTTGCAGACTGTTCGTGTTGTGATCTCCTCTACTCTGCTAAGTCATTTATCACTCACCTGCATCTGTTGAGAGTTCCATTTTCTTCCTGGGTCTGTTCCTTTTAAGTTTCTTTCGTTTTTGTGAGGTCCTGAAAGGAAGAAGATATAACCTTATGTGGTCAAATACCAAGTTTAACAAAAATTGCCAATGTTTACTTATAAGGTCACCAATGAACAATAAAGTTTTGCTTAGATAAAAATCAGGGTTGATATAATAGAAATCACCAATAGCTGTTGCTATATCACCCTCAGTCTCTAATTTACTTCTTTATTTTTATTGGATTGCAAAGTATAAAGAAACTTCTAATTCATAGGAAAAAATTGTTGCAAACGATGTTTTTAAAAGATTGCTTAGCAGTCTTGTGATACTCTTCCTTATAATTGATCCAAAAGCTTGAAAGAGGATCCATAAGAAATATTTTTTTTATTCAAAGTTGACTCATGGACAATATCTAACATTGTTTACATTTTGTCCTTTGGTAAGTATTCAGTTTGGAGTGAGCTGACGGGACAATTTCTTAAGCACTACATAATTGGGATCATTATGAGATACCCAGCAATGTCTTTTAAATCCTCAGGAAGATGCAAATGGAGCACACATGTCCCTCCCTTCTTCTTGAAGACTCATTGAAATGACAATAAGCAAAAAAGGGGGGAAAGTCCCCTAAGAGCTGAGAATGGGAGGGGGACATCAACATATGAAGGTCACTGGTAAATTTCCATAAGGCAGAAACTAGATGATATGACACTTGTGGATGACAAAGAACAGAAGGAGCTCTACCGCTGAGCAGGTCCTGGAGAGGCCGAGACAGAGGGGTGGTAGCCTTGAGAGTGGTACTCACTGAAGTAGGAGCTGATAACTACCACGTTTTATTGAGCAGTTATTTCATGCCAAACATTTACCAGGTGTTGTCTCATTTCATCCTCACAGCAGCCCCATAAAACGGAGTCTATTTCCAATTCATAGTGAGGAAACTGAGGCACAGAGTTCACTAGTATGCCCAGGGATTCACAGATAAGGCATGAAGCTATGTGTGGAATTGAAGTGATCTAAATCCAGAATCTCATAATTGCTTTGCCATACTTAGGCTGTTTTCAAATGGTTATATTTATTTTGTTTTGCATGTAGATTTCAAACTTTAAGGTTCACTTTTATCCTTGACATTTTATCTGCATTTTTTAGCTAGAAAATACTGAAAGACTAAATTGTAAAATTGAGTTTGTTCAGCTTACCAAAAGTCAGACAGCATCACAAACTCACAAATGCTAAAACTATCTGTAATATAATTGAATCACAACATGTTACCCATTCATATATTTCTTAAAACTGGCTGTTTTTTTCACGAAAATGCCATGCACCCAGGGGAAGCTTCTGAAGGTTACCTAACATTTAATTGAGCACAGCATTCATGGGGTGCTATGATGTACTGCTGATACAACTTTATGAGAGGACACATGCCCCCATATGAATTCAAAAAATACTGGGGTAGGGCTACAAACCTCATATGTAACACATTTGCTTCTTTAAAAAGTACAAATATAAATGCTATTAGAAGTATTTTATTCCAAAATTTTCTCAAAATGAAGTTAAACTAGGTATCGCAAGTCAGCACATAACTTGTGAACCCCACAGTAGACGCCTCAGGGATGTCCCAGCACCAGGTCACAAGCATCCCTTTGCCCATGGGCGTGGGATCCCGGCAGCCCTGTTTATACTGCATGATTCAGTGCCCTTGGCCACAGTAAACTGGATCTGCAGTTGATACTTGGCTCAATTAGCCAATTGGATTCCCTCTCCTAAGCATTTGGAATTGGGACTGAAAGTTGTGTCAGTCTCTGAAGATACATGGACTCATGGAGTGTTGTGTTGTGGCCATACTTTTGGCCACAAGGCCTGAGGAGCATAGAAAGCAAGACTTCAGAGAAAAGAATGAAGAAACGCACAAAGATGAGAAATACAGAGTCCTACTGTCCTTTGGTACCTGGTTTCAATCCCTTCCTGAGATCTGGCTGCAGTCTAGCTCTTGGTCTATGAAAAAGTCTTGAGTCCTTCAAACAAAATTCTCCATTTTTGCTTTAGCTACTTAGAGTCGGTTTCTATTATTTGAAATCATAATCTTAATTTATAGAACTTGTTATGTGTTAAAATTTGTTATGAGTTCATGAGGCTGTTTCTTGTTTCTTATTCATTTTTGAAGTACTCAAAATATTTTAAATTAATTTTTATCCTATTTGCAGACGCGCACAGCTTCTGTGGAACACAGCATGAAAATCCCTAGTCAAAAGCTGCTGAAGAATCTGCAAAGGAATGAAGAGTTTGACCAGTTTAAATTACAAATCTCTCTCCACTGCCAAGGTGTGAAAACCAAGCTTCCACTTGGTCAAAGTAGCAAGACATTTTGTCTTCTGGAGATGTTTTCTTGTATCTTTTGTTGCTTTGGGCTGAATGAAACTCACACATGAGCCCTGAAACTCAAAGTCTCTCCCTGCTGCCCTGGAGGCTGTGGCCTCTGGACTTACTATTCCTGATGCCCCTGCCTCTGCCATGAGAAAACAGTTACTTGTTTTCAGGGGTTTCTCCTTACCTGTTGTCCTTGCTGCTATGCAGCTCATTCCTACTTCTTGGGCTTCTTCAGGCCTTCCCACTTCTCAGGGACCATACCCAACTTAGTCAGAGCCCTGGAGAGAAAACAAAGCTTCCTGCTCCTAGACCTTGGTCCACCACTTATCCCCTGATGATTGATAGTGGGAACATCTCTTTCCTGCAGGGGAAATCCTCTCCCCTCTATAAGGTTTCATAGGATCCCATGATCTCAAAAAAAAAAAAAAAATCACAAAATAATTTGGCTCATGGCAGATTTTCTCAAATTTGGATTTTTCAGTCATATCCATAATCATCCTGTCATCTTTATTAAGTTGGATCTACTGGCTAATTGATTGGGATATTACAAATGCAAGAAAAGCACTTTCATTGGTCTCTGATGGCCAGGAAATTCAAGCTACTTATTAGCATAGCAAAATAAAAAAAAAAAAAGCAAATGTAAGAAAGCAAATATAACAAAACAAAAAGTACTAGGGAAGAAAAAGAGAAACAAGAAAAGGAATAAAAACAAAAGAGCAAAAAGGAACAGTCAGAGAGTAGGAAATACTGAAGACTAGAGGAAGCAGAACAGGTGACAGAGATCTGAGGTGGGACCAACGTTGACACTGACACTGAGGCAGAAGCAGCAGGAGGGTAGAAGTGACTGGAAGAAGAATCTGCTACTCAAAAATCACCAAAAGGATTCTGTTACACGAGGGTAGCCCTCTTAGATATCTCTGTGCCTTACTGAGAACTTGTGGTCTAGGAGGACATTTGCTGAAAGGACATGCAACCTGTTACCCTCGGCAGCTCCATCAAGTGTGGCAGAATTCAGCTGGTACCATGTTTAAGGTACCCAAGGGGCTCTGCTTAGTTCACCTGCCAAGGAAGCATTTGCTGCATGGTCTGTAATAATAAGAATATTTGATGGCAATTTATGATGTATAAGGAATTTTTATAATCATGATCTTATAGCCCTAGGGGTTGATAGTTACAGCAGTATTATTATGACATGTTAAAAGTGAGAAAACAACAAAATGAAAAAAAAAAAAAGTATTATTTTCAAGCTCTCCTAACTCCACATTTATTTCTCTCCATCACAACAGACTTTGATTCAGTGATTAATTTAGTGGAAGCTCAGCTCTGGAAATCAGGCAACTACATGGATATTCCTTCTCTTTATTTGAAAGGGGCAAATAATTAAAAAGGAAGTGGATATCAAGGAGTATTTGATATCCACTAAGTAGGATAGTTCCTGTGTCCTATCCTACTTACCTACATTTGCCTTTGTAGGAAATAATAATAGCCCCATTTATTGAGCACTTACCCAGGCAGATGGGCTTAGCATTTTGCACGCCTTTTGGGGGATTTACATCCATTTTAGCAATGAGGAAACTGAGGCTCAGAGAAGTTAAGTAACTTGCCTAGTGTTACACAGCCAGACAGTGGCCGAGTCTGAGACTGAAACAGGCTCTAACCTGAAGCCTCTGTTCTTAGTTATCATGCTTTGTGGCCCCTGTATAACGCACTGTCCTAAGTCTGATGTCAAGTGTTTGTCCTTGAGTTAAGGAAAAGTTAAATTCTTTCCAGCAATCATCACTTTGGAGTACCAAGAAGTGTTGTATTTATTGGGGGCGTGGGTGGAATTTTTAATCAAAGACTGGTTTAAACTTTTTGACTTTTATTAAACTTTAGTGATCAGGAGAAATTACTTTCCTGAATTACTCTTTTCTCTGAAATTCAGGATGTTTGATTTCTAATTCTACTTTTACTGTGTATGTCCTTGCTAAAGTTTATCTTCATTGTTATTACTATATAATTATCTTTATTTACACAAGGCAGAGGGTTTATTTAAAAATAAAAAGCTGTGGGGCAGTAGTTCATTTTCAAAAATACCCATCTATTTTTTATATATGTATAATGTGATTAAATTCATTCTAGATTCTTATAGCATGGTGCCTGTCTTTGTTTTCACCTTCCCTTTCTCTCCAACCACTCCACATCACTTCTCTTTTCCAGTAGTTGTTGTTTTAATGGTGTTTCCTTTTCCTTATTTTTACTGGTTTGATCAAGCTGCTTTCAGTCCAGTTTTTCCCCTGATATTTTGAAAGCTCTAGCCCCTTTTCATTTCATGAATGGCTTCCTGCCCTTTCCTGTCCCGGGATCACATTCATGTTTTCCTATTTTATTTGAAGAAATGATACCATCTATTTCTCCCAACCCCAGCGTTCTAGTTTTCCAATTTATCTTCATCCCAGTAAGTTCAACCCTTTAAAATATGCTCATTTTCCCTGCTGCCTGCCTCACCCACCATGAAACTTTAGAGATGGAATTATCTAGTCCTCTTTCCTATCTCGAACTCATAGACTTTGCCAAGATAGTTCAACACCTCTGATATGTCCCCTTTTTTTCAAGAGCCCATATTTATATTTACTGATCTTGAAAAATTCCACTCTACTATTATTTGTTTAAATTTAAAGATACGTATATCTTGCAAGCTTCATTGCTCACTACTGTTTGCTTTCCATTACATCTCCATATTGAAGTTTTATTTTCTAGCTCTCCTGCCTAGCATCTTTTCTAGAATACTTTCCGCATATGGACAACATGGGTGATGTATTCTCTGATTATATCCATAGCTAAAATTCGAGTTCTTTCATCTTGACAGGAGAATGATACTTGGCTTGTGTAGGATTCTCCACTGGCAGGTCTTTTTCTCTAAGTAGTTTGCAGGATGTCAGTTCACTGTCTCTTCTAGTGTTACAGATGAGAAGTCCGATTCCTTTTCCTTTGCGGGAAAGCTATTTTTTCTGTCTGGAAGCTTGTAAGATTTTTATCATCAGCCTTGGAAGGCAGGAATTATACACAACGTATCTTGCAGTCCTATTATAAACTCATTGATTCCTTCTATTACTCATACGCAAACAATCTTTTCATCAGCTCTGGGATGTTTTCTACTATAATTAATGTCTTTACTCCTTCTGTTCCTTTTTAATATTTCTCCTAGACTGCTTTAAAGATTATTATTACTTTGCATATCAGGACTCCTGGATCTATCTTGAAGGAAAAATTATCTTTTCTTGCCATGTCTACTTTACATTTGGGTTACATCTCATTATTATTGTTCCAGGATGCTAATTCAATCTCAGCAATGACCATCCTCTTGCTTTACTGAAATGTTTGGTGGAGAAATCATCTTTTTTAGGTCAAGAAAATCTCTTTTGCCCCCCATACGCTTGTATTTCTTCAACTGTTTCCTGTTCATTTCTCTCCATCGGCATCTTTAGTTCATTGTGTATGTATTATCTGTTCTGGTTGATCTTTTTCTGTCTAAATGCCAGGACCCATTAAATGTTTGCATATTCTTTGTTAGCTCACTGGGGCTCAGTTTGGGTTGTTGGAGTCCCCTCAGTAATGACTGCCCCAAAAACTTTTCTCAGAATCTACTTCTTTAAGATTTTTTTCCCTGAGGTGTGGGGTATGGGAAGGGAAATGGAAGAAGAAATTAGAAATGAAAATATGTTTAAAAGATGTAATAAATGCAGTATATAGCTCTTATATAGATCTTAATTTTAACAAACTAAAAAATAATCTCAGAAAAATCTGAATGCTGGTAATTGATAATATTAAAATACATAACTTTCAAATGAAATAATCCAATTAAGGTTATGTTTTTAGAAAGAATCCTTTTTGTCTAGAGGCATAAACTAAAATCCTTACAAAAAAATTATATGATGATTAGGATTTGCTAGAAGATGATTGGGGAAGTTGGGTGTTGGTACAGATGAAATAATATTGGCCTTGAACTTGAGTAGGGCAGCTGGTTTCTTTCCCTCTCTGTGTAGTCTCAGACTTTTCCTCTCTGTGTGATTCTTCCATGTGGTCTTTTTAGCAGCATAGCTGGGCTTCCTCTACGAAGGTCTCTCAAGAGCACAAAATTGAAAGCTACCAGCCCTTCCCACTGCTTAGGCACAGAACTGGTGCAGCATCACTTCCTTTGCATTATATTGGTTAAAAGGGGACACAGGACCATCCTAGATTTAATGCAGGATGAGAATACTGGAAGGCACAAGTCATGGGGCTAATTTTTGGAGACTGCTACCACACCTGTGTATGAATTAACACTTCAAAGTTTTAAAGCTAACAGGTTTTCTCTTTCCCAACTGAGGACTGCTGTACACCAGCTGTTTGTGGTTAGGAAAGAGGTCATGATCCTTCCCTTGCCCCACTTGACATTTGTCCTCTTCCTCTAGCTTGCTAGAATTTCTGGCCCAGTTGGTACCAAAGCAAAGGGAGGCCAGAGCAGGAACAGGAGTGGGAATTGTTACTATGATGGTGTTATTATAAAATGGTTTCATTCTCTGGATTTGGCAAATATTTATAGAGTTGATTCCTTCTCTTGTGATGAGATAGGCAGCTATGGCAGAGTTGGTGCTTTTATGTGTTCTTTTGAGACCTTCCTCCAAGTCCTTGGAAACTTTTTCCTGCACTTTCTCTAACATGGGCTAGCCACTTTCCTATCACTGACTGCTCCCCTAAAAGCTCAGGTTTTATTTTGACTATCTAATAAAGACTTTCTCCTGGAACCCCTCACTTCTCATCTACCACCCGCCCAAAGCCATCCTCTTGAGCAAAATTTAGAACAACTCCAAGCCAGCTACATCACATTCCCCACAACTGGAAACCCTATTCACACATCCTTGATCCAATAATCTCTGAGAATAGAAGTCTATCTTGATGCAGTGGCATTTCCTTTGTTGGTACCATCAGAGAAGCTAGCCAGCCATATCCACCAGATTTTAGATTTTCCAGGAGCAGCCGGACACTAGTCCATGTTGTCCCCCTTGGTGGCCATGAACTTATCAAGCTCTTCAAGTGAATTTATTGAAGATCTTCACTTTTGATGGGGGAAAACACCCCAAACCCACCTTCTTGGGTGAAGAGGAAGGGCTTACAGCTTGGCTGTCTCCAAATAAATCTCCTAGGTACCACTCTCAATCTTTTTAGACCCCCAGCGTTGGTGAGAAGCTAAGAATTGTGTCCTGGATTTTCGGTTACCTCCTTTTTGCCCACCATGTTGCCCCTGAGTGTACTGAGTGCAGGAGCTACCTCACAGAGAGACAAGAGAGGAACTAAATAAATGTACCCAGAGCCATCAGTAGGACTGGCTTTAGAGGGAAGGAAATGTACACAAAAACCCAGTACAGAAATCTTTTTAAAGCAACTTTTTAAAACAGTACTTCTGAGTTCAAAAACAACCCATACAAAGATAAGATTGTATTTTAAAACTTATTTTATTGAGCTAATTTTAACACATTGACTGCCACACTAGAAAAAAAAAAATTCCCCCTTGGGGCCACAGTGTTTTATTGAGAAAATAGAATAAAAACTTCGAAAACAAAATGATCCTTTCTAATTTACTGTAATGTTTGTTATTTTTTGTTGTTTGCTGTGTGTGAGTTACATGCAACTTGAAAAGTAGTTCTTGTGGCTGCCAACGTGAAGAGACACGTGAGTTACATATGCTTCACGAAGACCCGGGCTCAAAACTATAGCATGAGTTAATACAACTCACATGGCAGTTAATGTATTAAAAATGTACAATGGAATTGTGAAAAAACAATTGCATCTGAAAACGGGTTACAGTAAATAACAAAACATTCTGTTAACAAAAAGTAACTATGAATATGCTTGCTCTGATTCCAGTGACTCCAACGGCTATGCAGCCAATGAAAATATTGTTTAGTATTATTTAGTAGTGAAGCCCTCCCCCTAGTGGAAATACGTAGGAATTTTAACAAAAAAGGTAAAATCTAAATACATTTCATTTCCTCTTAGTATTTACAGAGCTAAAGAAGAAAAGAGGGGAATAACTGCTTCATGGATGGGCTATATAAGCTGTAGTGTGGCATAAACACTTGCTTTAAAGTCAAGGGCTTTTAGGCCATTGTAAGGGCCAAGATATAAGACAATTTTAGGGTTTTGAGTATAGAGCAGGTATGATGGTGTGAATGTTTGTGTCTCCCCCAAAATGTACATGTTGTATCCTAATTACCAAGGTGATGGTATTAGAAAGTGGGACTCTGGGGAGTTGATTAGGTCATGACGGATCTTCTCTCATCGATGGGATTGTTTCCCTTATAAAAGAGGCCCCAGAGAGCTGCCTTTCCCTTTCCACCAAGTAAGGATGCAACAAGAAGGTGCCGTTTATGAGGAATGGACCCTCAACACACCTGGAATCTGCCAGTGCCTTGATGTTGGACTTCCCAGCCTCTGGAACTGCAAGAATGAATTTCTGTTGTTTATAAGCTACCTAATCTAAGGTGTTTTGTTATAGCAGCCCCAATGAACTAAGACAGAAGAGCTTCTCAACCTCTGCTGAGACTATGGATATTTTGGGCTAAACAACCCTTTACTGCATAGGGTGTTCTGTGCATTGTAGGATGTTTAGCAATATTCCTGGCCTCTATCCATTTGATGTCAGTAGCAACCCCTCCCAAGCCCACCAGTAGTGATAATCAAAAATGTCTCTAGACATTGCCAAATGTCCCCAGGTGAGCAAAATCACCTTCAGTTGAGAACCAATGGAGTAGAATAATAACATAATATGACATCTTTTGATAGGATCACTCTCTTCTCTGTTGAGAATAGATATCAGACAACAGAGATATCACTTAGGAGTGGAAATAGTGAAAAGTGGTCAAATCCTGGATATATTTTAAAGTTAGAGCTGACAGAAATTTTGAAAGGACAGCCATGTAGTGAGAGAAAGAGGAAGAGTCAAGAACAAGATCAAGGATTTTGGCCTCAACAGCTAGAATTGAATTGTCATTAACTGAGATGAGAGACAGTAATAGGGGCTGGCTTGGCAGTTGTTTGGGCTGGGGCATGCAGATAAGGAGCACACAATTTTGGACATGTTAAATTTGAGAGCCTTTGTTAGACACCCAAGAGGAGATGTAAAGTTATGTTGCGTATTAAGTCTAGAAATTAGCAGAGAGGTCTAAGCTGTTTATTGTAAATTTGGGAGTCCTTAGACTTACAGATAATGTCTAATGAGCTTACCTAGGAAGTGAATATAGGTTTAAAATCAAAAAAGAAGAGATATAAGACTGAGCCCTGAGCAACTCTAACCATTCCATGTAAGGGATGTAAGAAGGAACCAACAAAAGAAACTGAGTAGCATCAAGAAAGGTAGGAAAAAAACAGGCAAATGTGATGTTTTGAAAGTCATGGACCTTTGCACACAGTTTTTACACAAAATGGCTTCATCTTAGTAACTCCCTCCTTAATGTGAGCATTTGTGAATATTTGTAATTTATTATACTTTCTGTAATAATTTACCTGGCTGTCTTTTCTAGATTTTCTGAAAATAAGGTTTGTATCTTTGTAGCAACTGGCACAGTGACTAGCACACGGTACATAATACATACTCAATTGATATTGAAATTTACTAGGAAATTCACTCCTCTGAAATGAAAATGTCCATACAGTAAGATACTATTCATCAAGATTCTCAATTCAAAATCAGCAAAAGCTCAAATATAATTCAAATGACTATGATGTTCATATTATGTAGCAGTATCAAGGACTTAGCCACTAGCATTTGCCCTGCTGGGTCTTCTTATGAAAGTGATACTATCTTGCCCTGCCTTCAACCAGTGTCTCAGTTTTTATTTTATATATTGGGACTCTTGATTTTATTTTACAAAAGAAAATTGGTTCCATAGCTGAAAACCATGAAGCCATTAGTCAACCCTCATATTCTATTGTCATCAGATGTATCAAGAGACATGCTTGAAAAAGCTGAAAAGGCAGTTAGCCTTCATTTTACCTTTCTAGACTTTTGATTAAATCAGCAGTCACCAACCTTTTTGGCACCCAGGATTGGTTTCATGGAAAACAATTTTTCCACAGACGGGTGGGGGAGGAGGCATGGCTTCAGGATGATTCCAGTGCATTACATTTATTATGCAGTCGAACCTCTCTGCTAATGATAATCTGTATTTGCAGCCACTCCCCATTGCTAGCATCACCGCCTCAGCTCCATCTCAGATCATCAGGCATTAGATTCTCATAGGAGCGCACAACCTAAATCCCTCACGTACGTAGTTGACAATAGGGTTCATGCTCCTATGGGAATCTAATGTCGCTGATGATCTGACAGGAGACGGAGCTGCTGCGGTGATCCGAGCAATGAGGAGTGGCTGTAAATACAGATGAAGCTTTGCTCCATCACGCACCACTCACCACCTGCTGCGTGGCCCAGTTCCTAACAGGACTGCTAACATCCATGATAACTACCTAATCATATTGTAACTCTACTATGTGTCAGAGATTATGTAAAGTGCTTTGTACATTAATATTTTACTTAATGCTCATTAATAACTATATAATTACAAAGATGAGGAGACGGAAACTCAGATACTAAGAAGTATACCCCAAGACATCTAGCTAGCAAATGGCAGAGCTGGATTTGAAACCAGATTTTATTCCAAAAATAGCAGTCTTAAATACTAGGCTCTACTGCCTCATATGTCTGGCTATAAAATAACAACAAATAGTTTTGTTTTTTTTTTAAATGTAAGGATTCCTTTTGTTATGTAGGGTGAGGGGAAAAGAATAAAAACAGGAGCCAAAATTATACTGTGGCATGATCACAGCCACTACTCACAGATAATGCTGGATGAAAACATACAAAACAGAAACATGAATGTTCCCAGGCAGTAGAACTGTGTGTGGTCTTTTTTTTCTTATTTATACTTTTTTTGTACTGTCCATATTTTCAGTGAGCATATAATGTTTAAGGTGAGCGTTATTTGGCAGGGGTGACGGCAGTGGTGTTACTTTTTATTACGAAAAAAATGCACACAAAAGTTGAATAAACCACCATATATAACATCAATCCAGTTCCAAAAATCAACTCACGGCCAGTTCTATTTCATTTATATTCCCATCCATCTCCCTCCGTATATTATTTTGAAGCAAATACCAAACATCACACCATTTCATTGCAAGTATTTCAGTAGTATCTCCAGAAGGACTCTTTAAAAAAACAAACATAGCTGCAATACTATTGTCACAGCTGGAAAGTCAATAGTGATTCCTTAGTATCATTACATAACCAGTGTTCAAATTTCCAACTTCCTCATAAATGTTAAAATATTTTTTAAAGTTTTTTGATTCAAGATCTAAATGAGGTCCACACATTGTGATTGGTTGATATCGCCACGTACCTCTTATGCTATAGTTTCTTTTCCCACTTTCCAACTTATTGAAGAAACAGTTGTGCCCATTGCATCCTTCTGGTGTCATTCAACATGATCTTCTTGTCCTATTACCTATTAATCGGTAGATGCTTGATCAGATTTAGGTTTTGATTCTTTTTGGCAAAATGACTTTATAGATGGTGCAGTGTATTCCACCATCAGAAAGCACTGATAAAAGAAACTCTTTGTGTACTTTCGGTTATCTGATGACCAATGCTCATCTCCATTAGATGTTGCAAAATGGTGATACTGTCATTCCATCCTTCCTTTTTCATTAAGTGGAATGTTTTTCTGAAGAGAAACTATCCCTCGTCTACTATTACCCACCGAGTACTATAGTTTGTATGGGAAATGCAGGAAATACTGGTTCTCAAATTGTGGGCCCTGGGCCAGTGCATCAGCATTACCTAAGAACTTAGAAATGCAAATTTGTGGGCTCCATCCCAGACCTGCTGAATCAGAAACTGAGGGTGAGGTCCAGCAACATGTGCTTAACAAGCCCTCCAAGTAACTTTGATGCATGTGAAATTTGGAAACCAATGACTATACCGTTCCTACAATTCTTAGAATGCTCATGCTAAAAGCTATTAGCTTTTTATTGCACCTTATAATACCAAAGTTAGGTTCTATATTTTTTTCCCATGTAGTTTTTCCCAATTATTCTATAAAGAATCATGTCTTCACTTTTTATCCTATCAAACCACCTACATGGTACTAGTCATGTTCCAAAGTTTTCAAAAACTTAACTATACATAGCTTGATTTCATTGCTGCTTTGAAATAGCTCAATTAAATAAAAAAATTATATCCTCATTACCTTTCCAGGAAAATAACTTGCACTTAAATGGTCTAAATGAATAGCCAGGAAAACAGTTCCTAATGTTTGGCCTGAACCACTTCTCTCACATCTGTTGTTTTGGGACTTCACACTGGGAAAAAGGGAGAAAACGTAGATGAAGCTTATGGTAGGCTCAATAACAGCCCCCCAAGATGTCCATGCCTTAATCCTTAGAACCTGTGAATACATTACCTTATATGACAATAAGGACTTAGCAGAAGTGACTGTAAGTTAAGGCATTCAGATGGGAAGATTATCTTGTTCATCCAGGTGGAGGCAATGTCCTCCTAAGACTGAACAGAGGTAGACCCTATAACCAAAGAGAGAAGGCCATATGATGACAGCAGCAGAGAGAGATTTTAAGATGCTACACTTCTGACTGTGAAGATGGAGGGCCAATGAGTTCCCAGAATGCAAGGAATGCAGCAATTTTAGAAACTGGAAAAGAGAAAACAGATTTTCCCCTATAGCCTCCAGAAGGAATGAACCCTGTCAACACCTTGACTCCAGCCCAGTGGATTTGATTTTGGACTTGTGGCCTCCAGAACTGCAAGAGAATTAATTTTTATTGTTTCAAGCCACTAAATTTGTGGGAATTTGTCACAGCAGCAATAGGAAACTAATACAAAGCCTTTGACAAGTTTTTATTGTGAAATATTGGATTTAGAAAAAAGTACAAAATGTCAACAGTCAGATTGTACAAGTACAGTATTTCCATAGTCTATACATGTGAACAGCTTAACAGGTTCACTGCAGAATGCGTATTTAGAGCAATATAATCTAAAAAGGACTGCAATATTCACAAGCTATTAATACATAAATAACTTGGAGCCAAAATGACCCTCACTGGTAAATGCTAATTAATAGTGGAAAACAGGCTAAGAGCACAATACAGCACACCATAGTATCTCCTTACAGATCCACATTTAAAGAATACCAGCTCATTATGTCAATACACTACAGATCCAGGACTGGGACTCAATTATTAGTTTATACAATTGCAAAAAATTTAACTTATAAAACAAGATCATGAAGCAAAGAGAGAGAGGGTATTTAATTATTATGACTAAATACTGTGAAGCCACTCACTAAAAGGTTTTAGAGCCTTGGAATTTACAAAACTTATTTAGACTGTTTATGTTAGCTAACATTAAAATTAAATAATTTTCAATTTTAATATTAGCTAAAGGGAAGGGCAACTTTCTTTCGTAGCATCTTCAACAATGTATAAGAACTATTCACAGTAAAACCATAATGTCCACTGTGGATTGACAAATGGCTATAAAACAAGAATATAAAACACTATAAATTTTAAAGAAAGGTAACAACTACCTTATGAATTTAGCAAATCCTGCAAACATTAAAATCCACGTTAAGGCATTATCTATCATGGTTGAGAGTAAGTTTAAGATTATTACATGAAGATCTCAAAAATAAACTGGTCTAATTTTTCCAAGATTCTGACTGAATCTTTTACTATCACTTGAAAATAACCTATATTATGCCTCCAAATTGGACAAAGAATTATTTGGTATCACTTTATAATGAACTATAGGAATAGTCTACAGAAACATACGTTAAAAAGAATTGTTATAATCGTGCTAAGAAAGCCAATCTTTGATATGACATAATCAATGCTTGTCTCAAAACAAAACCTTCAAAATTGCTACATTTAATAACTGTTTTACTCGAAACAAATTATCTCTTATCTCTGCCCATAAACTCGGAAGAGAAGAAACTCTTTTACTTTACATAGTGTTTCTAGCAATGTCTGAGGCTTTAAAATTGCACTAAAATCTGAACCAATATTGTGTAGATCAATTCCATTACATGCTGAAAACCACTGGATCACACTATAATTAGTGATTAACTTCACATAACTGATTCTACCCTACCTTAACCTGTTACAGACAATTTTAAAGACTTTGAGACAATTTACTTATAAATAGTGCCTGAATCTTACAGATTCCAATTTATTCAAAGATAATCACAGACTGGATTAAAAAGTTATTTAATTTTTTCCAGATTTGCCTTAAATTTACAAATTAAGTATGATATACATAAATATTAACTTAGATAACCACACATTATAGGGAAAGCAGATATATTGACCATTATAAAAACATTATAAATTTTAAAGAATTTTTATAAAAAAAAGCAAAACATGTAACTCATGAAATATGAATATGAAGCCATATGACATAAAAAATAAAATTACTCTACTGGAAGTGACTTAAAGTTAAATCTTTGGGGAAGTATTTTGACATAATTAAATGAATTCAATGACCAACAGCTTCCCTTATCACACAGAAACAAACCACAAAATCTTCTAAAGTCTATATGCATTTTGAGTTAGTTCTTAATGCAACCTCAAACATTTTACTAGCAACTTTGATTTCCTTTTGAAATAGGGTTCTGTACATATTCATTTATATACAAACATTTATTAAACATGATTTTAAAACAAACTATGTACAAAAGATCAGCATTCCTATAAATAAAAACATTAGCTGGCAAAAAGGCACTTGTAAGTAAAAATCTACAGTAGTTTTTACAAAACGAACACATTTTACCTCGGATACTGTACAATAAACATTAATTCCTATACCAATAATGAAAATGCTAGGTTACTAATGTTAATGATGTAACTTTTAAAAAACATATTTACATATACTCTTTTCATTTAATAGAAGCACCATGATTCTTTCCTAAATTCATGTTGATGCAAAGTAAAAACACAATTCCCAAAAAACCAGTGTTTACCACTTTTCTTGTTTAAAAGTTTTTGTATTTTTAAATTGAAAACTGTTTATCGCAAATTAGCATAGTGAAAAAACAAAAAACAACACAAAAAACCCCTGCTGCTTTGACTTCTTAAAACCATACCTACCCTATTATTGCATGTTGAGTTTTATAAAGGGCACTACTCATGCACTCCTTTACAACTGTTTAATACTATTGCTGGCAAAAAAGTTCCTGGATATCAAATAATTAAAAATTTACTTCAAACCAGTTGAAGTTTTATTTGAATGTTTTACAACTTAAAAAATGCTGTATATCAGTTACAAAAGTGAATAGGAAACACACCAATTCATTTGGTGTGCAAAAATATTTTTCCACTACACAGAATTTTAGGGCTTCACAGAATTCTCCCCCCACCCCCAAATTTACACTGTAAGCAGAAACACTAAACAAATAATTGCTTTCTCAAGGAGATGTTAGTATGCTTCCACTTTTGTCAAACTTTTTACCCTTTGACAATGCTGCGACCTGTTTGAGTAGTTCTCTGTTTTTGGCCTGTGGAAGACAAAAATATTCAAGATTAAAAACGTCTGAAACATTATTAAGAGTCATTCTGAAGAATACTACTTATTTAATACTGTTCTTTCCACTTACATGGCAAAAGACTTTACTAAAACACCAACAGATTAAATGAAATAGTTGGTACATTTAGGTTCATCTCTTTAAGGCTGAATATGTAGAATAAACCAGATTCTAGATTGGTTTATTAGCCCCCTTTGTAAATGTCATTATTAATTGTTGTCCAAAGATATAACTGGTTACGAAAAAAGGTAACAAAAGTGAATCCACTTAAAAGAAGTTTCAGATTTTAAATAGGGAAAACACATTTGGCCCATAAACTTAAAACATGAAATGAAAACTACAAAAATAAGCTGTATTTTATAATCAATAAAATCAAAGAAATGAATCAAGTGTTGATTTAGGAGGAATATTTCCCAGCAAGCTGTATGAGGTCTTTCATTTGATGTTTTCCTTCTTGTAGAACAAGCTAAGAGGTCATTTTGCAAAAAATACTTGGAATTCATCCATTTGCCAAAGGCACTCTTAATGATACTCAATTTTTTTAAGCACCCATCAGGACCTGCCCTTTTCTGATCTTATTCTTGTTCCTTTAATTGACATAGAGTCATTGGGTGCCGGCTTTGGTGTGTCTGAACAGTTGCCTATCATCACTGTTTTCAATTTCATGAAAACCTGAAATTTTTTTTCCTACAAAGATTCAAAATTTCACTTTGCTAACCACCACAACTTAATTTGTACTTCATTATCAAATGTTCCATCCATCAATGACAAAGACATTGTCACTGAGCCAATATGCTATGACAATCACTAGTTTAGTAAGGACGAAGGTGTACGTAGGGACCTTCAGTGAATATTTTCATCTTCTAATTGCTTCTGCCACCTTATGCGTCACTTAACTGTGGAAACTTAGATAATAAGCCTTCCTGTATATATAAATATATTAACAATCAAGCACTTTTGAAGTTTCTGAGCCAAAATGGGGAGAGTGATGAAAACAGTTTAGAATCTGAACAGTGCCCTAAAATTAACAATTTTTTAAAGGATATTCTCTGGCTTTTGTTTGAAAACCATTATCCTCCACAGGTTTCAAGATTTTTTATTATCCAGACAAACATTTTTAAATATCAATGCTTCATCTTCTACTTTTAGCTTGGTATGACCAGATAATACCCTGTCTCCTTCTGTGCCACCTTAAAGTGGTTCCATTCCCCTACCCTTCTCCAATCAAGCTTTTCCTAATTAACACCTGTGACCTCCAAAATGCAAATATTTTCAGTGCTACCTTACATGTGCAATCATTTTTTATGTTCAGCTGCATGATTAATAGGTTTCTTTATTCAATGGTTATTAAATAACTAAGGCAATAATGAAGAGCTTCAATTTCAAATTCAATATCCATTTTAAACTTTGAAAACCATAAAGACTTGAAAGGACTATTCTCCCATTAAAACTAAACAGTTTGAGAAACTCAGAGGGCAAATCAAGTGAGAATGTACCTGGCAGTTAGGGGAAATCAAGTAGCTCACTCATAATCAACTGGTTTATTACTCAGCTGACCAGTCCTAGTCAGTGTGGTAGCTTAAAATTTGTCTTTAATTGTTAACTACATATTATTTAGTTTATAACTATAATAAGCCCACTGGCTAATTGGAAATTTAAGAAACGTAAATTTTAAAATACAAATTAATGAAGGGCATAAAAAAGGCTATGTTTATAAATCTGCTTCAAAAAGACCTCCGCCAGATCTGTAAATCACATTTATATAAAAATGTTTATACTGATCCACTAAATGGTTAAAAAGTAAATCTCTAAATTATCTTTTCTGAATTATCAAATTAAAAAAATGAGTTTATAATTTTCACATTCCAAGTATAAAATACAAGAATTCAAATATTACATCTTGAAAGCAGTTTTTCCTTTTAATGAAAAAAAGAAGCTAATTTTCAATCTGCATTTATCATACCCCAATAAATTTACTTGTTAATAAATAAAAGCCTTTAAAATAGTGTATCAGCTGTCAAATGGACACAAGTCCAAATTTGTTTTATTCTAATTTGCGTACACTAAAAAAATGAATTTCATAATGCAATATTTAAATAAATACACAAATTTTTTATCCTAAAATTACTTTATTTTGCACCCTGAAAAAAATCAATGAACTTATTTAAAAACATTTAGAAATGTTAATGTGAAGGAAAAAATATCTGAATTAAGAATTATACAGATCCTGCTTTAAGTCCTGGCTCTGCCACTTACCTGCTATGTAACCTGAAGTATATTTTCTCATTTGTAAAATAGAAACTCCATCACCCACCTCAAAATGAGTTGAAAGAACTAATCAAAAATATAAAACACTTAGCCTGACACACTCACTGGTATATACAAGGCATTCAAATGTTAGGTCCCTTTCCTCTTTTAGCCATTTACCTAATTAAATGAATTTTTATTTGATATTTTTAGTATTTTACATAATCTGGGGAGTTTTGGGGGGATATTTTAGACAACTTTTTCTTGTCATGTTCAGTGTTTATTCCCAGGTTTGACAGTTAAAAATATTTTAAGAACTGTTAGAGTAACATGAATTTTGTGTTACAGGGTTCATTCCTTATCATATAAACAAAATTTACTATGTTTACTTACCTCAGTAAAGAATCCTACTAGTATCACTGCTAATGGGAGTGGGGTAAAAATATAGCACTTAGCTGTAACACAAAGTCTCCAGCCATAACACAAAAGACATAGGGAAGTGTTCTGATAAGAAGGATGAAACAGAAAATCTGAGTAACATGAGGTGGTGGGAGCTAGTGTAGATCGGGGAAAATTACAGCTAAACTTGAGTCAGAAGATGAAGGTTTCTATGTCCCTACTTACTGTATAACCACAGTGCCAACTACAAAATGGGCATACCATGTCACTCAGAGCTACTGTGAGGAATAAATAAGATAGCATATGTAAAATCATGTAGAAAATGTCCTACTTCTATATAATATTAATTACTCTTATATGAAAAGTCAACTATCAAGCAAAAGGAGGTAAACTTAAGATACCAATCAGGCTAAGTCAAAGAGGTTCCCCTGTGCTTGCAACTGTGATTTTAAAAAACAGAAAACAAACTGCTCTTCCGAAAAGTGGGAAGTACTAAGTTAAATCATGTTTAAGTACCACTCACAGTTATTCTGTTATCTCATTCTGAATTTACCTCTGAGCTTTGGTTACATCACATTAAATCAGAGATTATCAGGTTAAAGATTTTGTTCTAAGTAACCCTTCAGCATTAATAACTGAATGAGAAAAGTAATAGTATCATAAAACTAAAAATACTTGCTGGTGGATGAAAAACAATAATCAATGTACAACAAGCCTGGTGTATGATATGGGCAATCTTTCAGGACAGAGGGCAGATGGGCATTTCCATAAATCACCACTTATTTAATAAATCATTTTAATGCCTACTATGTCCCAGGTTCCTATGTTTGGTTCCTTTTTAAAGTTATTTGTAATAGTAAGATCAGGGTTAAGACCAGGCAATCTGTACTTCAAATTTTAACAGGTTCCTAAGTCCTACTACACTTAGGCTATTTGCAGAGAAGTATGAAGAATACAAAACCAAAGACAGGAACAGCAAATATTCCTTGATGTTACAATGTTTAGAAAAAACAGGGCAGTATTAATTCCTTCCTTCCAAAGCTGTGCTCTCCCATCAAGTCTCGGTGGTCTGTGCTGGCAACTTTTCTATGCTTTTAAGATTTAAAACCTCTTAATATTAAAAACCCTGTTACTAAAGATTAAGTCTACAAATGTCAGAATGTAAAAATCAAAGAGCACATGTAATTAATTTAGTGTGGTCTCACTTCTGAATGTATGAAACCTAGATGAGAACAAACTTTAGTAAGGAAATAATCTGTATCTATGTTGGCTGTTCACCATCTTTGCATGCCAGACATCAGGTACTATCCCCTTTGTTATTGTGGTGACTCTTGAAATCACCAGACAGTTGTTTTGTGTATTTAAATCCTGCTTAATATACTTTGCAGCACTGTGAGGTTGAGGTGGATCAAACAACTTTTAATGGAATCAGGACTAAAAACTATTATACAGTCAAAATCAAAACTGAAGGGCACAATATGCACAAAATAAGGACACCGATACCAATCAAAGTCAACGAATGCTATTACCCAAGTTTAGGTCTCCTTGCCTAACATTTTACATAAATAATGTAATTTACCTGAAGTTGTTCCACAGTTTCTTTGTGAGCTTTTTCCATACTGTTCATCTTTGTTCTCAAATTTGACTCTTGGTATTGAAAGTCTGCCTTTAGTTCAGTTAACTGAAAAATTAAAAGAAAAAAGATATATGTATACATGTACACACATACACAAATGCACAGCATTTTAAATATTCATAATAAACTCACATTTCATTATAAAAGTGGAAGATGTTAACAGCAGTGCTTCTTGAGTTTTATAAGCTACCTAAAATTTGCTTTGTGAAATAATGAATTCTATCTGCTTTAGTATAATTTTAATGTTAATACCTGACCATCAGTAAAACATTTAAGAAACTGCCTTTTTTTTTTCCTTAAAAAAAGGTGGCTTCACTGGACAAAGAATTTGACAACTGGCATGCCAACAAAACAATTTAATAGCTAATACCTTGGAAAATGCCTCAATTAAAATGTACTTCATATTAATATAAACAAAGTAAACATTTAAACTAGTTTCAGGTTAAAATAATCTTTCAATAAAAAAAGTTTCATATGGCCAACAGCTGTATTGTTTGTAAGATTTATGTAGAGGATTATGTACACAATACTACCTAACTAACCCTTTAGATAAAAACGGAGAACAATGCAGAGATATACAATTAACACGGAATGAGAAAGGGAGTTACTATAAAATTTGGGCTAAATTAGACAAATAAAAGAAAAAGATCAGTGGATTAAGGTAACAAAAAAGGCTATGTGACAATTTTTTTCATACACATAAATGACATACATAAAAGTACAGTATCTCAGGCCTTCAAATTAAAAAATAAGTAATATAATTTCATTGTCAGAACCATGCAAAAGCACTTCAGAGAATTTCAAAATGTTTTTCACTTTGTAAGCCAGAAGTTTGCATGTCCTTTTTGTTATTATCTGGTAGTTAGTAAACTGAAAGACATACAACAGCAAAAAGAGAGAAAGTCATGGTGTCTTATACTCTTACCTTTCCAAATAAAAGCCCTCACTTTGTCAAATTCAAAGTATGATTAAATTCTTTCTCTCTCAACTTTCTGTATTACAAAAGAAATCCTGTTCTGAAATGTCAATTCACACTAAATCAGTTAAGACAATTATTCGATTCCATTCACTATAATGTGAGTTGCCTCCAGATTATGAACTTCTGGAAGGTACGGATTGTGTCTTATTTTGTCATTTTTGTAGCCTCATAACATAGTACAGTGTCTGGCTCTAGAAGTCATTGAGTAACAGTTTATGAAATCCATTCAGGAAAATAACTTGGTTGTCTTAGATCTATAAGAAAAAGTTGTAAACGTGTAACTATTTTAGGTTTACAATTATTATTTTGCTTACAACATTGCTAGTTTCAATCCTTAGTTGTTTTTTTTTAAAAAAGAGGAACACTAACAAAAGCAGAACTTCAACTAACTGTACTAATACAGAAGAGTTATGTTACAGAGGGAAAAAAAATCTTAAAAAAGTCAATATTCTATAACTTACTACTACTTGGCTTTGAAATCATTGTTATTTTGCAGTAAATTGAGCATTTTATTTCACTTTTTTCAAGGTTAATGCTTGTTTCTAAAATTTTGTGCATAGAACAAATTTCCATAAAAGCTTACTAAAAAAAATGCTGTCAATCGAAAAAGAATAAGACAATGACACCCATGACTATCCTATTTTTGTCCTATATGTGAATCCTAATTTTCCATACACTGACTTTGCTTAAGATGAGGTACAAACGTATTGAAATAAAGTCCACTAACCATCAAGGTGCGGGAAAATGTAACAAATGTTACTGAATGGCAGAAGTAAAAGCCAGCTCAAACTCAAGCACTACTATGGATACTCAGGGATGGATTATTCGCAACATCTTTATAATCATGTCTTTTTCATAATTTTAAAAGAAATGTTTTTAATGTTCTCCTTCTGCAAGATATTTGCTATAGCTCAAACTACATTGTGTGGGACCATAAAATAAGCACAAAAGTAGGTTCTACTCTTAAAGATGACCAAATACCAGTAAACAGCCCCTCTGAGCACTTATATATGCCAGGAACTGTAGTAAATACTTTGCATTTTTATTTAATCATCACAACCATCCTATGAGACAGTATTAATGCTCCCATTTTTAAAATGAGAAAACTGAGGCCCAAGGAAGTGATAACATTCACTCAAGGTCACATAGAAAGTGTTAGAACTGGGATTTGAACCTAGGTATGGCTAAATGACTTTAAAACTATTTCCTGCTCCATGCCTGCCCACTATTATGCTATCTTGATTTCACAGCACAACAAAACCTTCAATCTATAACTCTGTTAATATTCCTCTTTTCACTAGATGGACAACATATTTGATATTCCTCTTGATTGAACTGATAAGCAAAGTCCCAAAAAGTATACTTACTTCCCATGAAATAATTTTAGACACCTATTGCTCATCACTGCCTACCACATAGGCAATTCCCATAAAATTACCTTTCACCAGTTATTTGATCTGGATTGATATAAGTACATGATCAGTATATTAAAGACTACTTTCAACCAACATTCTTAAATCGCGAGAGTTTTTAAAATATTCCATTTGCATGTCATTTTTAGATTAAGATATCAGACCTATTTTAAAATTACACACTTACTAAAAAAACTAAGGTTCAGAAATTATTACTATCCTAACTAGCTCTCAGTTAATTCTTAGAACTAAAATTGTGAAACACCATTTTTATTTACCTTGATTAGATGATGGCCTAAACTCCAATTCAGGCTTTCATAATCTGTCTTTATAGGAATGGTGCACAATAAACATTACCAAATTGTTGAAGAAAATTTAATAAAATTTGCAATGATTAAGCAAGAGTCAAGATGTAAATTTTACCAGGCTTCAGTGAACCGTATTCTTACCTTTTTATCTTTTTCTAAAATGGTCTGGTCTCTTTGCTGTAAGAGACGCTTAAGTGACATCACTTCTTCTTTCAGTTGACTTATAAGGACAAAATTGTCTGTTCCCCCACTATCTGCTGACTGATTTATAGAGCTACTAAAAAGAAAAAAATAAAACACAGTTAAATGAAGTAGAAGGAAAATTAGCAGGTGTTCAAATTGCATAAATTAGACAATTCCACAAACATCCTTAAGGCTAATGCAAAAAAATATGTACCTGACAGAAATGGATGCAACTGGCAAATTACCTTACTAATGGCACACATTACATACACCTGCAGAAATATAATTCAGTATTAGCTTTTAGGGGGTCAATATTTCTAGTGTTAAGCAATAGGCAGCCAATTTGTACAGTAACATCAGCAAACTTTTGGCTAATGAACTAAAACAAAGTCACGCTCATATTTTAAATCTAAAAACATTTTCAAAGCAGGTCAATTTAAAATATCACAATTCGATTTGTGTTTCTTTGAAGAATAAAGATTATGTTCTCTATTCAGATTTGTTTTTTTTTTTTCCAAAACCCAAATTTATTCCCCAAATAGAACAATATAGTTCAGTGCCACTTTCTTATTGCCAAAATTAATTTTTTTAGCTGATTATGTTTAATCTTCTAGGTGACTCAAAGAAGTCAATGTAGAAAATATATGTTTCTATTCTTTTATCTAGTAATAACTGGCAATCAACCATAATTTTTACAACACTAAAGGAATTCATTTTTACCTATCTCCGTTAGATGGCTTAGATTCCAATTTGGGCTTTTTCTTTGGAGTTTCATTCTGAATTGCTGCAGAGGATTTATGGCTGAAATCAAACATTAATAAGAAAAATTAGAGTAAATAGGGAAGAACCAAATGATAAGTTAGTCTTCTTCCCCTAAAGTATTATTGAACATCACTGATTTTTTCTGAAGCCTAAATAACAAAGGTAAAGGGATATCACATTTACAAAAATACATTTCAAAATATTTCAGAAAATATGTTAATGTATTTACCTCTGTTTCCACAGTCCCTGCTCTTGTTCTGGACTTAGATTGCTGATTCTGAAAAATATATAAATGACATCTAATAACATTTATTTACTACATCTACATTTAACAGCATTCTTTCTCAATGGAATCAAATCGTATGTGTTTATCTTTTGTTCAGAGAAAAGCACATTTAAGTTTCAGACTAAGCTAATATATATTTAATAAATCACAATCAAATGAGATAAATTCTAATCAAATAACTACTAACCATTTTAAGTTCAGAAAGGTACAATGATAGAGATTGAATTTTCTTTTTAATCAGGATCTCCATAATTCTATTTAACACCATAGCAAGAGTGGGGTTTATGAACATGAAACTACCATAAAAGGATTCTATAATTATGACGTCTAGAAATTATTATACTTTGGCTACCCTTACCATTTCAGACAGAAAATTTTTATCTTTAAAGTTAAGGCTTTCCTAGTAACCCTAGGAGGAGATTCTTCCTTTTGAGTAATTCACATTGTTCAAACTAGTACGTCAAGTAAAACAAGGAAATATTTCTATTTCTTTGATTCTTTTCTAGTTTTCTTAAGAATCCTATCGAAAGTCTCTGGATCTCACTTTAGTTAGTACCCCGGAGAAGCCATGTTGAAACTATTGGGAAATTTCATAGTGACAAATGATTTTACTTTTACTTATAATTAATACTATCTCTTTTCCATTTCTCCATAATCCTAATTGCTACCCTATAATTCACTACGAATCCTACATTTTTCCTATTCTTGCATGTCAATCCTTCACTAATCCCTAGTTTATTCATTCAACATGTATAGAGCCTCTGCTATGAATCAGACACCACATATTTATACAATTTATGAGATGTGAGAAGACCTGTGACCTTGTGCAAGTTACTGAAAAGCCTTGAGCCTCAGTGTTCCCTCATATGTAAAATGGGTATAATACATAGCTTATAAGGATATGAGCATTAAATGAGTTACACAGGTAAAAGCACTTTGTCTAGTGGTAGCATATACAAACTAGGTATATGTATATACGTTTATGTGTGTGTATAAAATTTAGTGTTGTTGCAGCTGTAGAAGTTTAGTCAAAAGTAAAAAACAGACCAAGTTTAAGAATCACCTGTAAACAAATACTAAGTTGGTGAAATAGTAGCTATATTCTATCAACCTGATTTACTCTTTACTTGTGAATGAACTGGCAACCTAAGAAATTCAGTTGTCCTTTTGTTTCTTTTACAAATTTCATGATAAGCATTAGCATGCCATAAAAACACATATGAATTAACAGCACTAACAAGATCTCAAAGTGAGAACAATCACAATAATGATTTATCAGAAATAATTGAATTCCTGTCTTAGCTTTCTGAGAGTCGTCCATTCCTAGATTTAGACTGACCTTAGTGCCACTCCCTCAACAATTACCATCTACTACAATATGCTCCTCATGTTCATTCCGATCTACGGAATTTAAGATAGGGCCCTACAAACTATCTGTTCATCACATGGTCTATAGTCATCAAATACAATATAGTATTTGTATTTAAGTAACCAAAAGGAAAAAAAATCGGAAGTCAATACTGTCCTCCCTCCTTTTATTTTTGAAAACTGTCAATTCTTTCAAAAAGATTAAGTTAATATCACACAACTTGATCTTCACAAAATGTATTCTGATTATGACTGTGTCCTTTCATATCATGCTAAGACAAATTTATCTGTAAAGGTAACAGGAAAGAGACATTTCAGCTGGGTCTTAGGAGTACCTCTGACATACATCATTATGGTATTAACATATAGTTATTTTGTCATATTTTCTTTAAAGGAGGAAACAAAAACAAGAGAGATTTATGTTCCTTTGGTCCTTGGGATACTCTAATATAAAGACCACAAGATTTCTTCAAAATAGCCAGAAGAGAGTCACTGCATTGTGGTCTACCATTGTCACACCTAGAAAGTACTACAAAGTGGTAGAAGAAAACATCAGTGCCTTCCTTAATAAAATTTCATAATCTGCTTGGTGAGAGCATACAGTTTAGAATCAATCTCGATAATTAGACACAACTATATTAAATTCCTAAAATACCATTATGTGTTCCAAAATGTAGTAGGCATCAGTTTTCTGTAAATAAAATTATGTTTTAAGTAACTATCTGAAACTTTAAAGACTCCTAGAAAAATGTAAAAATGGGTATCATGTTCCTGTTTTTTCCATTTTAATTTGTATGTTTATATGTGTTTGTGTTTGAACATTGATTTTTCCATGAAAACTAAAATTATATTTCAAAAAAACCCTTTATACTACACACATAATGGGTTAAGACTACTACTATATAACTTCCCCCGACCTCAAGTCACTTTAAAAATCAAGTATAGCTGACCCTTTAACAACTGGGTTTAAACTGTGCAGGTCCACCTATTATGTGGACTTTTTTTTTCCAACCAAATGCAGATCAAAAATATAGCATTTGCAGGCTATGAAACCCACATACAGAGAGGGTCAATTTTTCATATACCCAAGTTTCACAAGGCTGACTGTGGGACTTGAGTATGCAGATTTTGGTATACTATGCAGGCAGTCCTGGAACCAATCCCCCAGATATGTTGAAGGATGACCATAGTGGTCTGTATTTGAACAGAGTTCCTAACTATATGTTTTCTAAAAAAGCTAAGTACCATTAGTTAAAAATATTATTTCTCACATTTTGGGGACCTCCAAGATTAAGAATGCTTTCATCATGGTAACAAATGATAGTGTTATAATCTGTTTCCCAAAAGACTAAATGTGTATTTCCCTGTCACTAGTTTAAATTTGTTTTAACTAAAACAAATTAATGACAACTGAGGTAAATACAATTTTTACAAGTAAAATCCTAACAATTATTAAAACAAAAAAAGAATATTGAGGCTTTTGACAACTTAAATAATTATTAACTCTGAAGTACTTGTATTTTGACATCACGATATAATAATTTTATAGATTAATTTCCTAAATGTCCTATCTTTATTATTATGGTAAATAGCTAAACACATTCCATGTGTTTTACACACTGATTAAAGTGAGGTCTTAGACATTTAAGCAGCTTATCGTGTACAATGGAAACTAGACTAGCACAGTCAATATTTGTAAGATGTAAACACCAATAAATGACATTAAAATGCCAAGAAGGATTTTAGAAAATATGATTTCAAATTACTTACTTGTGATGGCTACTACTGTGACGATGGTGGTGGTGATGATGATGGTGATGATGTTTTGCATGATGCTGGTCTTTATCAGTTAGAGATGAAGATGATGAATTTGAATGTGAAGATCCCAGGCTCTTCCTTTGTTCTTTTGTCTTCTGTAAAACTCTCTTATATGATAAAGTACAGAGCCAGCATAATAACTTTCCATCAACCTTTTAAGAAAATATTTTTATTAGATTAAACATACCCATAAACTGGCTGTAAGTGAAACCAGGTAAAATAAATTGCTCATCTTTCAGTTATTATATCACACACACACAGGCACACATGCATGATGCATGCACACACACATTCACAGATTTTTGCAAAATGGAAAATTAAACTTTTCTGAAACTTGGGAAATGCCTGTTTGGAGGATTACTATAAAATTGGTGATGATATATAGACCTCCATTAGTTTTAAGGCATTTTAATTTGAGGAGAAAAACATGTTACCTTTTTCCTTATTCCTAGAAAATAAGTATAAATCGGTATACTTCCAAGAAACATAGCTTAAATTCTTAAATCACTATATAATTACTAAAATGATAAAGTATTTCTTACTACAGTAAGGATTGTAAACTTACAGAACAAGAGAGTCTTAATGACATATATAGTTGATTCTCATTATTCTTGGATTTTTGTATTTGTAAATTTCCCTACTTATTAATATTTATCTGTAACCCTAAAAAGGAAGACTTGCAGTGCTTTTGTGGCCATTTGCACATATGCAGAGTGGTGAAAAATATGTGTCACCCAACAGCACATGTTCCAAGCTGAAGTGGAACACGGTGACACTCTGCCCTTTCTGTTTTAGCTCTCAGACAAGTGTCCTTTTCAGTCTATTTAGTGCCATGTTTTTCAAGTTTCTGTGCTTTTTGTTGCTGATTTTGATGTTTAAAATGGTCCCAAAGAGTAGTGCTGAAGTGCCGTTTATGGTTCCTAAGTTCAAGAAGGCAATGATGTGTCTTACGGAGAAAATACATGTGTCAGATAAGCTTCATTCAGACATCATTAGTACTGTGGCCCATGAGTTCAATTAAATTAATCAACAGTATAGTAAATGAGGTGTCTTTAAACAGAACACACCTAAAATAAGGTTATGTATTGATCAACTGACCAACACGTTATCAGAGGCAAGAATCTAATCCTGTATTTCCTTTAGGGACAATGGTTCAGTATAGTAGTCCCCTCTTATCCACAGTTTCAGTTTCTCACGGTCAACCTCGGTCTGAAAACATTACATATTAACACAATAAGATATTTTCAGAGAGAGTGACCACATTCATATAACTTTTATTGTAGTATATTGTCATAATTGTTCTATTTTGTTATCAGTTATTGTTAATCTTTACTGTGCCTTACTTGTAAATTAAACTTTATTACAGGCATGTATGTACAGGGGGAAAAACACAGTATATATAAAGTTCATTACTATCCCAAGTTTCAGGCATCCACTTGGGGTCTTAAAAGGAAGATATCCTAGAAGGATAAGGGGGGAATACTGCATTCACTAATTCAGGTTTGTGGCAACTTTATAGAGCATAACTTCCTTAAATAACAGGAATCAATTGTATGTGTGCCTAAGGAGAGAGAAAGAGACTTCTTTCCAAAATTACTAAGACTAAACCTGTAAAAATAAAATCAAGTTTCTGTCTTCTGTTTGTTCACACAAGAAGTGCTGGAGGGACATGTCTTATAACTAGAGTACATACATTGCTGTGGGAGGACCTGGGGGAGCCCCTCAAAGAGATAGTCATCCTCCAAATCAACTGAAACTGATAGACAACAGGAGGCCTGTGTGAATGCTGATCAGCAGAGGAATGCCACATGCATACACATACTTATTAAGTCACTGTAGGCAGAGAAAAACAAACAATGGTTTCAAATATATGCCCATATCAAAAGGCACAAGACTAACTTTGAATTTTATGCGTTAATGTGCAATTAGGTATTTTTTCACACCAGCAACTTCAAGCAACCAACAAAAGGGCAAACAGGTGAAGGGATTTATTTAACAGTAATTAGTCAAATCTCCTGAATTAAATGAGGGATAACCAAATAATATGGTATAGCCATCACAGAATATTTTTTAAAGTACAATAATCCTACTTGATCAATATTAATCTATGTAACATGCAAATAAGGAAAAAACTCACTATTCCTGCACTTTCATCTAATTACCTGCTTTTAGGGACTCAAAGAATAGATGTCTCAGCAGTGTATTAATTATAATAACTTACAACTTGTTTGGTATTTAATTTCCAGATGATGTCATAACATAAATCAAACATACCTTTCTTCTTCCTTCTTCCTTCCGATCAAAAGCACACTGTTGTTTGCACTGTTCACAGGTCTGAGGTGGTCCATATTTTTTTTCCGAATTTGTACAACGCTGACACTTGGTACCAATAAATGCTGCAATTATGTTACAGTACTGACAAGGCTTGGGCTGAAAAAGATATACATTTCCTTTCAGACTTTTAAAACTGTTGAAAATTTGTTACATAAAACATAACCAGTATTACAGACATACCTCTGGGATTAATTAAGAAAAGTGATAAGTAAAAAATTTCTTTTCTGTCAAGTACGTTGCCCTATCATATACAATGACATTCATCATGTTTCTATTGACTCAACAAGTATCTATTTCTAGAGTCATGACACTCACTGTTACTCTATTGGAATATTTAAATGAAAAATAAAGAGACACATGTGTGATTTCCATAGTATGTTATATAATACAAAACCTAGATGTTAAAAAGGTCTCCAAGAATGAAACTAAAGGTACACATGGATCGAAAAGTCTCACGTATCCAGAATTTAGGGAAATGAACTTCTACTAATACCCTGGTTAGTTTAATAACCATATCACTTATTCAAGAAACGTTGAACTTTTCATCATATACAGGTACAGACCATATAAGGAATATATAATACACCTGAGTTTTCAACTTAAAAAAACTGGCACAAGCATATTCAACATAAACTCTAACACAAATACCTTGATTTTCTTTGATATTCAAAAGACAATCCAAGATAGCATAGAGCCATAAGGTCAGCACTTTGAACAGTATTATTAATAAATAATATTGGTATAATATACCAATAATGACTGCAATAGACATGTAAAATAATTTGCACTAGGACAGTGTCATGACTTGTGAATAAATATGTAAATTGTACTGCTACATAAAAATAATTTTGAAGGGGGGTTCCAAAGGTGGGGGGGGTCTGATTATGCAAGCCCTATGGATAAGTAGGTTCTCCATAACCAGGGGTTTGCTGTACTTAATTTTTAAAAAACAACTTCATAAATTTCACCTTGAAATTCAATATTCATAAAACATGTACATAATTTGACTATTTTTAAATGTTGTCACCTTCCCATTAGACCATCCACAGAAAACTTCTTTCATAAAAAATGTTGACGTGTTGAAATAGTTAAGAACATAGCAATACATATTTTTTAAAGGTCCAGCTTTGTGAAAAACATTACCTGACCAGCAATAGAAACATGAAATGAAAATATAAGACATACTTACTGTCCCAAATTGCTTCACATTTTGAGCACACTTCTTACAAATTGTGTTAGTTTTGCTGAAAAAGAAATTGAATATAGATGATCACATTTATGTAGCTTTCTGTAGCACAATGTTGAACTAAAGTAAACAGATGAGTCACAGGTTTGTAGTTCTTAAAACTTACTCTAATACAGACCAAGGATTTTTTCAAAAATACAAATGTAAGAATCTTTTCAGGGTTGTTTTAACCTGAATTTACTTCTCTGCCCATTAACTTAAGACAAATGTTTTAGACATTTTTATTGTGTGTTTTTTTTGTAAAGGAAACAAAACGAAAAAATCCTAATGTTTCCTATCTAGTTCCAATATCTCCACACTTGCCATTATTAATGTATAGCATTACACATCAGTGCCTACCTAACCTTCCACTTGGCCATTCTCATTATCATGCCCTGACTTTCTTATGCAGAAATTATTTGTTCTTCTCTTACACTATTTTCTGTCTGTGCTCCCAGAGTGGAATCACCTGTTTAAAAAAGTATGTGCTATTCTACTAGATCTCACCATTGGAAGGCAGTTGGTAACACTACAGACTTTACCTCTGGTCCATTAACGTTTTATCATTTTTTTCATAGCTTTATTTTTGCATTTTCAATAGCAAGGCTGTACATCTTTCATAAAATAATTTATTCTCTATTTCATCATAGGTAGACTGAAGTCTAGTTGTAAAATACCACTATTTGGCAACCTTGTCTCTCCCACATATGGAAGGTTTACAATTTAAAATTTCAGAGGCTAGCCCATTTTATAAAAATAAAATAAATATGGTATTACACCCCTAAGTGTTCCTTACAGACAAGAGCTTATCTTTAACAATCACAAACTGTTCAGTATACAAACCTCTCTTGTTGAAATTCTGATCTGCAGTAAGTACATTTTACAATAGGATGCGCAATCCGACATTCCTGCAATAAGACAATACATTAGTCAGGATGTATCTCAAAGTCTCAAATCTCACTTTTCTGGTAGAAAATTATTACCAAACCTAGTCAAATGTCTAAAACACATCAATAAAACCTAGCCCCTAACGTAAACAATTGGAGGATATGTAAGTGGCCAATCACAGTATAACTCCTTAGGGAAGGCATAGGTGTCTTTGTCTTTATTAGATAAGGGGGGTTACTACAGATAAATTAAGAAAGCTGTCAGGGCTGATTTCAAATATTGGTTAAATGTGAAACTACTTATTATTTTGCACCGTTGCTCACAGACAGCATCCCGGCTTTAATGGGATGGGAGGAGCTCCAAATCAGAGCATTCTGTTCCCAAACCAGTCGCTTGGCTTTCCTGGACAGGGAAGAAGGATGCCATCAGCTTTGCGGCTTCGGGTTCCTAACAAGAAAGTGCAAAACCCGTCCCCTGTCGTCCTGGTGGAAGGAGAGGACAGACCAGGCAGAAAACTGAGATGAAAACATCTCCACCCCAGGGTCTCTGCGGCATAGACAGGTGGCTGCCTCACTGAGCCCCACCCGAGACCCCGAACGCTGATGGGGCCCGGCCCCCTCCTGGGCCGCCTGGAAGAAGGCAGGATTCTGTGTCCCTCTCAGGGGCCTTCCCCAGTTGATGCCCAGGCCCTCGGAAAAAGGGGTCCCCGGATGGGGAGGCGAAGGCTCCAGACTCCCAAACCCCTGAGGCGCCGGGAGAGAGAGAGGGGCTGCGGTACAGCAGCCACCGAGCCCCCTCAGGTTACGGCCGAGGACACCCAGCCCGCCCGCCGCCCGGCACCCACGGACCTTGCAGAGCTGCTGGCCCTGGGAGAGCTCCTCGAAGGGATAGCGCTGGGTACACTTGGTGCAGGCATACAGGGCCGAGGCCGCCATCCTGCTCCTCAGTCTCCTCCTCCGCCGCCGCCCGCTCCGAGGCGGAGCCCTACGGGGAACTCGAGAGCCGCCGCCGCCCGGGCCGCGGGCTCCTCCTCCTCCTCCCCCTCCCCCTGCCTCGCGCCCACCAGGGCCTCGCCGCCAGAGCCCAGGGCCCCGCGGACGACGCCGCCGTCTCCCTCCGCCTCCACTTCCGCCCCAGCCCACCCAGTGACGCCGTCCCAGCCGCTCCCGCTTAGGCCCCGATAGTGGCGGAGGGAGACGAAGCGGATAGTTGGTGGCAGTTTAGCTGCGCGGCCGCGGATCCGCTTCCTCCTCGGCCTCCCTTCCCCACCCCTGATTGGCTGCGGAGGCTACCGCGTCACTCGGTTACTCCGCCCAACTCCGAACTCCAGCTACGCAGGGAGCGCCCACAAAAGGAGGATGTCACCGGCCAATGACAATCCGATGCTCTCAGCGCGCGAAATCCGCTTTAAGCCCGCCCCGCCCAAAGGTCCCGGTCGCGCCTAGTTCTAGCAGCCAGTCCCAGGTTTGGTGAGAGTGCCCCAATCCAATTGGGCAAATGTTCGCGAAAGGTTCGCTGTCTGCCGCTACTTTTTTCCCTTGACTTCTATTGGACCAAATCATTAAGCCCCTCCTAATCGTATTTGTTATTGGCCAAAAAGTAAGTATTTCACCTGGAGAGGCGTCCCCAAGTCAAACTCACGCTCTCTCCAGGATTTAGTCCAAGTGAACTGATGGAGAGTCTGAAGTTCGCGTTCGCTTTTATTCTATTTCAGTCATTCCACTCAGTTGCCACTGGAGACACCACCACTCCGCGGCCGCATCTCCTCCTCGAGAAGTCCCGCCCCTTCGCAGAATCCCTTCGGAGCCGACCGGTAGCCCGCAGCCTTGTCGACCCCCAGCAGGCTCAGCTGCGCGCTACCTTGTGACGTCACCGGGGAAGAGGCGGGTTCTCTCCCACTATGGGAAGACGTCTGCTTTTTTGATTGGCTATTGAAGACGTCCGTTAAGACGTGTGGCCCTTTCTGTGTACTCGGCGAGCGTGGGCGTCCCTGAGGGAGAGCGTGGCAGGGGTTTCTAAACCCGGCACCAGCACCCCTGCCCCTTCCATCCGGGGTTGGGCTTAGGGTCGCCCCTGGTGGGCGGCTCTCGAGTCTTGAATAAGAGCACGAGAACTCAGACCGCCCCGGAGCTGCAGAGGTACCCCTGGGCAGGCAGAAAGATGGCGGCAGCGTCGGTGTCTGCGGCTTCTGGTTCTCAGTTCTCGGTAAGAAGCAGTTGACGTTCCCAGCGCCTCTTGGCGTTTCCTCACGTTTCAGTGCGCTCCTCGGTCCAGCTTCTGGCCCCATCTTGGAGGACGGTGAGGGGAGCGCCCGCCTAAGTCGTTTCGCGCCTCCCTGGCTTCCGCTCACTGCTCCTCTGTCGAGGCTGCACCCTCTGGCTTGCAGTGAAACTGGCTTGCCCCGTTGCATTCCCCATCCCTCATTCGCGTCTTGGCGTGGTAGGCCAGTTTGCTGAACATGGCCAAAGCTCGGCCGCGATAACCGTACCCACTCGCAGGCCTGCGAAAACATAGCTCCTCTGGTCACGTGGGTGTAACGGCCCCTCTTGGAAACGGGCCGAGACCAGGTAGGCGCGCCAGTCTCCTAGTAGACAGCTGTTAGTAGTCTGCAGTCTCTCGAGCGTTCTAGTTATTGCTTGTGCTGTTTCCTTGACCTGCAGTTTCTCCCCCTCCCATCCTGTCATTAACTTCGTTGCATGATCCTAGTAGCCAGAGCGCGTGCTTTCCATAGTCATTATTAGGACTGCAATGTGCAAATGCCGTCTTGGAGAGGCGGCCGAGGGAACTGGTCTTAAATATTGTTTTTGCCTCCGCAAGAGTCCTCAGCTGGTTTGGTCACCGGTATTTATCAAATTATAGTGTCGAACGCTTAAGTGTTTTGGGAACCGCGGCATTGAGAAGACATAGGATACTGTTAATCCTATCTCTTTAAATTGAGTTTAGCACAATAAATATATATAGTTTTCTGTTTAACACTTTTCGGGCTTTTTGTCAAGACTACCATAAGGACTCAGGGTTAGTAAACGTGACAAAGCAAACGTTGGAACTGTTACATGTCTGTTTAGCAATGCTCGGTGCCTGGCATACTGTTAGGCTTTAAAATTACACAGATGAATAGGATAGAAATCCTGCTTTGAAGGAACAGGTAGCCTGATAAGTGCTACCGTACTAGAATAATCTAAATGGGAGAGATTAGCAGTGTTTGGGTAAGCTAGAGAAGATTTCCTAGATAGGAAGATGGTGCTAGCAGCTTATGTAAGGAGTTATATGTAATTGCTTGTCGCAAGAATAGTGGAAAGATAAAAAGGCACAGCAGACATTTTGGAGTATGTGCCAAGACAATAGGTGCTTTCAGAAAACTTGAGATGCTTTGGAATGGGCAAAAGTAATAAGGAGGTAGAATTGGGTGAGACGAATTGGAAAAATAGGTGAAAACATGAGAAAAGAGGAGTAATGAGGGAAGAAGCCAGGAGAATATTAGGATAAAGTAATTTCATAGAAGCTAAGAGTGTAGGGAACACTTAGCAGAGTCATCGTGGGGAAAATCACACATATTCTAAGTTTCAGCTTTCTGAGGCTGTTAAAATTTGTGATAATAGGGCCAGAAGTGTAACAAAGTCTCCGCAAAATGGAGTAACAAGTTTGCAGAGAGGTCCAGGGAGGTTAAGGAGAAGTAATGAATGAAGGAAATAAGAGTTCACTCAAGAATTAGATTACTAAAACGAAAGAAAAATAAGTGAAACTATTAGAAGTGTCAGTAGATAGAAGAGATTATATAGGAGATGTGATTGATTAAACCTGGTAGAAAAGGGTTTTTCACTACCACCAAATTTAAGCACTTGAAGACTGAACACGGGGACGACTCCTATAAATGTTGAATTGAGCTGCACTATGCCAAGGCGGTTTAGCTGAGCAGTGGTACTGGGATACAGTCAACCCTAAATCCCTTTGGTAGTCTTGACAGAAGTCCCAAAAATGTTAAATAGAAAACCATATGTATTTATTGTGCTAAACTCAGCTTAAAGTGGATTAAGAGTATGCTAAGAATATCTAGATTCTTTACAAATAAAAATATAACAACCTTCTTAACTAACTTGACCTGCTACATCAAAATGTCTAATTTGAAAGCTATTTCTCAAAACCAAAATGACTAACTTTAGTTTTTTTCTGTGTAGCAAATGACCCTGCATAGATGCCCCATCAGAAATAAGGCTACCATTTCCAACAGAATCGTGAAAGCACTTTGTCTTAACAAACAGCTAATCAATAAGACAACACAAAAAGATTTTTTAAAACTACAACATGAACTCCAAAGACTATTCATTCAGGTTTCAGGGTTGTGAACATTAACACCTCAGATGTGTTTAACTGTGTTTAGCATCAATAAACACATGAACCTAGATATAGTAAATGGAGGTGGTTTTTTTTTTTTTAACAGGCAAGAATTTTTAATAAGTAAATTCACAAATAACAGTCTTTAGGAAGCAGAGACCATGTAAATCTCAAAATGTAAACAACATGGAAATAGGCGATAAGTCTCAATTGGTCTTTTTAAGTATTGTTTCACTGCAAAGCAGCAAGAAAAGTAGCAACAGCAGGTAACATTGATTACTGTGTATCAACTCGCTGATGGAAAGGGCAGAAAAACAACTCTGGGTATAATGAATTTAATGCTGTGTAGAAGTATGGGCAGCATGGTGTTGAAATACACAATATTGTCTTTCAGCCTTTTATTATTTTCCCGATAACCAACACCCTTGTATGATTTATTTTTGAGAATAATAAAATGAATACCATCATGCCCCTTTTTTTTGCATCTTCCTGTTCCTCCTTCCCCCCACACCCACCCACTACCGTACATTTTAAGATCATTGTAATATATAATATTGGGTGTCTCTGAGACCCACTCAGGAAGTTTACAAGATTTCTCTATATCCAACTGCATGTTTGTGGGAGACTAGATTTCCTTTATATACTTAAATGAAAATAGCATATCTAACAGTGAAGGCAGAAGCAGATAAGAGAATCCAGCATCCTTATTTTAAGCCAGGTATTAAAAAAGATTTGCAAAGATGTAAAACAGTGACACTCTTCACTAAATTTTTTAAGGAGTACAAAGGGGTCCTAAGAGAAAAGTTTTGTGAGGGGCAACTCTAGAGCATGGATTTTTCAAACTGCAGGCTGGTCTGTGGCTTACAACTCAGGAGTGGGTTGTGGAATATGTATAGTGGCTTAGCCCATATCATTTTCAAAAAAGGGGAGAGAGAAAACAGTTCAGATATACCTGTGAGTGAAATCGGTGGTTTATAGTGTATGTGCATCTTCAGCTTTACTTGATTATCCTAAATTGTTTTCCAAAGCAATTATACCAATATGTTTCCACCAATGGTCCTCTTTTATATCCTCTTAAATGGGTGATATTGTCTCACTTGTAAATTTTTGCTAAGTGTGAAATGACATCTTGTTCTTTTGTGATATGTGCTCCAGTAATCATTGGTGAGGAAGCACCCTACTTTCCCTATTTCTTTAGTAGTCTTTTGTGTGTTTTTTCTTGTGTGAAATGCTTGTTCATGTCTTTTGCTTCTTTTTCAATTGAGTTGGCTTTTCTTTTATATAAGCATTCTTTCATATTTTCTGGATGTTAATCCTCAGTCTGTTAGGACTATTCCAAATACACCTTGGCTTGTCTTTGATATCTTTTCATTGATAGGCATTCTTAGTTTTAATGTAAAATTTGGTCTTTTCTTATGATTAGTGACTTTTGTTTAAAAAATTCCTTTGCTCCAAAGCCTTGATTATATTCTGCTATATTTTTCCCTACAAATTTTAAAATTGGAGTTTTGTTTGTTTATTTTGAGACAGGATCTTATCCTGTTGCCCAGGTTAGAGTGCAATGGCTTCATGGTAGCTCACTACACAACCCTTGGAACTCTTGGGCTCAGGTGATCCTCCTGCCTCAGCCTTCGTAGTAGCTGGGACTACAGGGCCCACCACCACGCACAGCTGATTTTTTTTAATTCTTTGTAGAAACTCGCTATGTGGCTCTGGCTGGTCTGGAACTTCTAGCCTTACATGATCTTCCTGCCTCAGCCTCCCAAAGTGCTAAGATTTACAGGCGTGAGCCACCACACCTGGCCTAAAATTGAGGGCTTTTAAGTCTTTAATTTATTTGACATTAATTTTTATGCTGTTAGGTAGGGATCCTATTTAATGTTTTTACTTAAAATGCACAATTGTCTCAGCACTACTTGTTAAACTCATCCTTTTCCCAGCAGATTTGCAATTCTAACTCTATCAATATGTTAATTTTATATGTGTATAGGTGTGTTACTGGGCTCTTTGGTTCCACTGTTGTTGCTTGTTTCTTCCTACGTAGATACCCACTGTACGAAGTGGATATCTAAGGTGGGCAGAGGAAGAGGTATCTTTCCTTGTTCCTCCAGAGAAATGTTGGCTATTCATGGTCCTTTTCTTCAATAGAAATCCTAAAAGTGGCTGTTGGAATTTTGATTGAAATGTTATTGAACTTCTAGTTTAATTTGAGAATAACTGATATTTTTAAGATATTGAATCTTCTATCAGTGAATGTTATGTACTCCCTTTATTTAGAACTTTAACATTTTTATAATTTCAAATCTTGTATATTTATTAAATTTATTTCTAGTTATTTGTTTATTGTGTGATATATTTTCGTAAGTTGCATTTTCTGACATACAGAATTATCTATTCTTACCTATTAATTTTATCCAGCAACCTTGCCAAACTCTAGTTAATGCTAACAATTGAGGATTATTTGATATTTTCTATTTAGACAGTCATAATCTGTGAAGTTTGGATTCTTTCTTTTCTATCTTAATATCTGTTAGTTCTTACCATTGCCTTAATGTGCAGACTAGGACAAAGTTGACTAGAAGCTGTATAGATACCTTTGTCTTGTTCCTCATTGTGAAAGGAATGTCACAAATTTTGCACCATTGAGTATGTTTGCCATGTTTTTTGTAAAACTTCATATTATCATAAGAAAATAGTTTTTAATAATTGCTGGATATCAAATTTTATTGAATGCATTTTAACATTTGTTGATAATCATGGATTTTTACTTTAATAAGATAATTATGTTAAAAGACATTATAGTGTTCATCCAGTTCTGCATTACTAGAATAACCCCACCTTGATTATATTGTTTTATCCTTTCTGTATAGTTGGTATGATTTACTCAATGTTTTGTTTAAGATGTTTAAATTTGTTTATCAGGAAATAATGGCCTATAATATTTCTTTTTTGTTACCTGGTTTTGGGATCAAGAAAGACTTATAAAATGAATGGACTCTTTTTCTGTTTCCTTAAAGTCTTTGTGTAAGGGTTAAAATATCTGTTGAATGTTTTGTGAAACTCAAATTGATTCTTTAAAACTGTTGCATTGATTGTGAAGACTGCTTAGAGCTCTACATTAAGTTCCTCCACCCTTGGACCTTGACTTAGTTCTCCAGTTTTCTTCAACTTGTATACACAAACCTTTTTTCAGCTAAACTAATTTCATTAACCTGGGAACAATTCATTAACCTGGGAACAATTGCTTTTCATACCCATTTCTAGTTTGCCTATCAAAACACAAGTCAATCTGCAGGACTCAGTATTGATTTCAGCACTGTTAGAAACCTTCCTTTACTACAGTAATCTGAAGCAATAGTGTTGTTTAATGCTTCTGAATTTAATTTGCACCTGGTCTCTGTTAAATCCAATTTAGCAGCCCACCAGCTCTTTGTATTTGAATTTTATCTACCTAATTTATTCTACCCATGTTGCACATTCCACTTAAAAATAAAGCAATACACATTTTTTAGTCATCCTTCATACTTAACAGATACAGTGTTGTACAGAGATGTTCAATAAATATTTGAATTTTAAGTGTTCCTAAATAGGATATTTGCCCTAACAACATAAGCCATCAGTGATCAGGTTAAACATTTTGCCTTTAATCCTGAAACTGTAGCCTAGAAACATATTTTAGTTGGAATAATTTTTTACTGAATGCCTGGAATCAGATTGGGAGTTGGAAGCCTTGGGCTTTCTACAGACCTTCCTGTGGTAGTTTTGCTTTTTGTTGCTATTTGTCTGATGAAACCAAAGCTTTTGATTGTCTCTCAAGGGATTATAGTAACTTTATCAAAAAGGATAATTTTTTAATAAATAATGTGCAGTTCTCCTGTTTTGCAGAGAAATTATATAATTCTACAGATTTATTAAACGTTTATTTGAGCATCTTTATTGGAACTTAAACTCTAGTAGGAACAAGTATACATTTCTCCAACAACACTGTTGCACCAGCTGGGTGTCCTACAGTTATTTCAATTCTGACACTACCCAGACGTAGCTCAGACTCCCACACAGTAAGGGGCACAGACTCATAAGACTGCCCCCACTTAAGTCAACAGCCAGAAGTCCCCAAGGTATCTTCATTTCTCCTCAGCTGACTAAAACTTAAGGGGTTCCCACAACTTTGCTAGAATGACATTTATAGTACTCAGGAAAGTACTATACTTAAATAGTTACAGTTTTATTATAATGGATACAGTTCAGGAATAGTCAAATGGAAGAGACATAGGAAAAGTGTGAAGGGGCTTGCTTCTGTACCCTCTACACCACCTTTGCAGATCATCAGTGTATTCACCCATCCAAAAGCTCCCCAAACCTAATTATTCAAGAGTTATCTTATTAAGGTTTCATTACATAGGCATAACTGATTAAATTACTAATATTGTCCATTAGTGATTGGGCTCTATCTCAGCTCCTCCCCTCCCCTGAGGTCAGAGTGTAGGGATGGTATTTGTAATTCTCTACTATCAGGTGGTTGGTTTTTGTGGCAACTAGCCCCCAGAACATATCTTCAAACCTGAAGTTACCTAGGGACCCAACCATGAGTCACCCAAGACACTGCTATATTTAAGAAATTGCAGGAGTTTTTGAATCTCTATCTGGAACCAGGGACAAACTAAATATAAATTTTTTTAATTATAGCACAGGGCATACAGATAATAAAAATATATAGTGATAAGTGTTTCAGAAAAAGGTAAGAAGATAGAATGACAGATAGTTGCTATTTTAGATGGAGTGGTCTGAAGGCTTACTGACACTTTTGAGCAGATACCTGAATGAAGTGAGGAAGGGAGCTTTCCAGATTATGTAAACATAGCACATGAAAATGGAGTGTATTGTGCATGTCAGTATGGTGGTCAGTGCGGCTGGAAAATAGGGGAGGAGGGAGATAGTGTGAAGAGTGAGTGTTAGAGCTAGCCTGGGGTTTGATTATGTATGGCTTTATGAGCCATGGTAAAAACTTTGGATTTTATTCTGTGATAAAAAGCTGTTGGAGGGTTTGATTAGGAATATTACTTTAATTGATATACTTTTTTAAAGGATCATTATGACTAGCGAACTCTTTGGACAACAGACCAAGGAAATGTGGACAAGGGCAGTTCAGAGGCTGTTACGTTAACCCAGACAAAGGATCATGATAGTGTGAACCAGGGTAGTAAGTTGTGAAACTGATGAGAAGTTGAAGAGTTTCTAGATATATTCTGAGGACAGAGCCCCAAAAAGATTTAGTGCCAGTAAAGATTGAATGTTAAGTATTTTAATTTAACTTGAGCATCTGGATAAATGGTATGCCATTTATTTTGATATGCTAGGAAGGGAGCAGATTTTGGGACTAACAAGAATTTGGTTATAGACCTGTTAAATTTGAGGTGCCCATTAGATATCTAAGTGAAGATAATGAGTAGTAGAAAGGTGGATATGAGTGTAGAGTTTGAAAGGGAGAGCTCTTGATTCCATATTTGAGCTTGACAGTTATCTGCAAATACTTAGAGGCTTTTTAAAGCCCTGTGAGTGGATGAAATCATCAAGGGAATTCATGTTGATATAAAAAAAAAAAAGAGGCTCTAGGAGGGAAACCAGAGAGTGTGGTGTTGCATCCATTAAGGAAAGTTTTGAGATGAAGTGATTACTCTATGTCATGCTTCTGGGAGGTCACTGAATTCAGCAATGTAGAAATCATTGATTTTGAAGAGCCATTTCTTTGGAGTGGGTGAGAGGAGAGGTGATTCAAGAGGTGGCAACAATTGCAAGCAATTCTTTTGAGAGATTGTTATAAAATAAGCTGAGAAATGAGGCTAGAACTAGAGGGAAGTCCTAAATTTCAGGCTCTTTTTTTTTATGTTTGTCTTTTTTTTCTTTTCTTTTTTTTTGGGCTGGGGGTCCTCAATGAGAATGTGAAAGGTCTCAGTAGGGAGGGAGAAATAGAAGTTAATTACAAGAAGCAATTTACCAACTAGATAAATGGAGACAGGCCCATTACACAAGCTGTTATTTCTTTCACAGGAGTGGATGTAGATTGTATGAGAACAGATGTACGTAGGTTGGAGGGTTTTCTTTTGAGAACTAGTTTATTGTTCAGTTAATCACATAATTTATGTGACTCCCTCATTCTTTTGAGGCAAGGGTGGTAAAGGTGGTAGGCAAGTTACTTAACTTTTTTGAGCGTTAAATGGTAGGATATAGGTAACCAACGAAGACCTAAGCTTCTGTGTAACAAATCATATTTAAAATTAAGTTGTGCAGTAATTCATGATCCTTTGCAAGACCTTTGACCATATTATAAAGAATTGAAAACTCATCCTATTTTCTAGTTACCTCTAATACCAGATGTCAATTTACGAATAAGTTTGGAAAATAACAAATATTTGTCCTTATTGCATACAAACACACTTACTGCAGTAGACTTTGCATTTATTTATTTGAGTACTGCTTTTGAGACTTGTCCCTACCTACTGCTCTTAAGCTCTTTGTCTCCACCATTGGTTTTCACAGCCATAGTATAGTTTTATATTTATATAAATATAAAATGTTTTATTAATTAAATCAACTGGAAATTTGTATGGTTTTTAACATGGAAGTAGAATCTTCAATTTCTAGTAAGATTTAAATACAGTGTAGATATTTTGATAGCCTTTGTTAATTTCAGGAATTGTTTACTGTTAATTGTAAATATTCATTGTTCCTTGTATTTTTTTGAACACAGATTATTCTGGTACTTTAAAAATATAGTTCTCCACAGGTTAGAGTTGAAAAACCTAGTTTGCTATGGCCATCTGAAAAAGAAATATGGATGTCTGAGAATTTTGAACAGCTGGCAGTCATATCTTCCACCTAAGCCCTCAGCTTCTCTGTTATTTCCCCCACTGTAGGTCCATCTGTTAATAGGAAGTCAGCTACCACAGCAGATAAACAGCATCTTTGGATTGAGAATTATCATGTGGAATCCCAAATTTGACAGAATGTCATTCATGACAGAGTGTTGGATGTGTGGAAATAAAGCATTATTGTATTTGGATGTTTGATAAGCCTTAATGTTTTCTCATTGTTTCCCTTATTTCTTACTAAACATAAATTTCTTGAGGCAAGGACAATATCTCATTTTCTTTCTGGAGTTTTGGACACTGTAAATATTCAGGCAATATTTTGTTGATTGAGGATAAAGAAATTCAGTTATTTGTAGCAGTTTCTGGCCCTGTAAAAAGACCATATTTACTTTTCTGAATGTATATTTCACAGTGCATATTTTTAAGGTACAGTTTATTAAGTTCATTGTGAGTACCATATGTAAGTATTTCTGCACAGCATTTGTATTCGAGTTGTCAGAGCATTATTTTCTTTTTATAGTATCTGGCATATGCCTACATTTAGGAAAATATGAAACACTTTAAAAGTTTTTTTTAAATAAATAATAATTGAATTCTGTTGTATGTAGTCGGTAGGCTGTATTTTTTCCTGTTGCCTCTATCCATGTTCATATGGACAGTCCAGTTCTCAGTCTTGAATATTAGTGGTTTAAATGCACTATTTGTGGTTTGAATTTTTGAAAGATAATTTGTGTGTTTTTATTTTTCAGAACACCTTAGCTGAACCATCAAGGTCTAATGGAAGTATGGTTCGCCATTCTTCATCTCCATATGTAGTATATCCATCTGATAAGCCTTTCCTGAATAGTGATCTGCGACGCTCCCCAAATAAGCCTACACTGGCCTATCCGGAAAGCAACAGCAGAGGTAATAGCACCTAACAAAATAGATGTTATTTGTGTCTACTTACTGCTTTAAAATTCTTAATTTCATCCTCCATTGTTTTGAAATTAGAGGAAAGGATATTTTCCCCTTCCAGTTTTTAGCCTCCTTAAAATACTAGGCTTTTCTTATGTTCCTTATATTGATTGTTGAACATCTTCATCTCTCAGATCACTGAAGCTAAAATACTTGAGTCATCTGTGACTGCTCTTGTCATCTCCAGTGTCAATCAGAAACCAAGTCTTGTATTTTTGTTTCTGAAATACCCCAAAAGCCTATTGGTTCTGTCTTTGTTCTCCTTACTTTGGTTCAGGCACTCATCATCTGTTACCTAGAAGTTCAAAATGCACTCGTAATTGATCTCCCTGCCCATTTTCTCCTTCTCATCCCCAGTTAACGACATTTCCACCATTTATTGTTATCCATCATCTCTCCTACTTTAAACAAAAAAGTTTTAGTACTTCTCCATGGCTTACTTAAGTCCTTAAATTTTTTATAAGCTAGATTTTATCTGCCTTGCCAACTCTATGCCTAGCCTCTCTTCTCTTTTTCCTTACCCATCCTTTGCTCTGGCTGCTTTGAAATATATTTGTTCCTGGAACCTGCCATCTGTGTTGGCTTTCTTGCTGCCTTAACAAATGGCCACAAACTTAACAGCTTTAAATAACACAAATTTATTTATTATCTCACAGTTTTTTGTAGGTCAGAAGTCCAGGTAGACTCATCTGGGGCCTCTGCCAGATTCTTGGCCAAATTCAGTTCCTTGTAGTTGAGGACTGAGATTCTGTTGCCTAGCATACTGTCAGTTGGGGACAGTCTTTGCTTCTAGAAACTGTCCTTGTTTCTTCTCATGCTTTCTTTATGGTCTCCTGCAGCAGCAGTAGGATATTAATCATCTTTGAGATGTTTCTACATCTATAACTTTTAAAATATATCTACTTTATACTTTGTGTATGAGAGAGAGGTTTAAATGAAATGTGTTTGCTTTATTTGAAATCCTGCTGTATTTCATTTTTTTCAAAATTGTGTTTAATCACTTATATTGCAGCAATTACTTGTGTTACTCATTCTCTAAGTAAAAGACATTAGCCACGTCATAAGCTAAACAGGGATTTGTAAATTAGTTTAGGAACTTTTTTGTTTCAACTGAGGTGTATTGTAAGTATCTTAAATATTAATCTGCTGATGAAACTGTTTTTCAAACTGTAGACTGATTGTATAGTAAAATACTGGGACGATAGTATCTAAGTACAGTTACGGCATAAATCTTAGCCCATAATAGGGGCTCAAAAGTGTGTGCTGAAGTAAATGTAAGCAAATTGTCTGGTGTCCCTTAAGAATTTCAATGCTTGATATTCACTAAGTAGAAACTTCTTTGGGAGATATTGCATCTCAATTATAAAGAAAATGTTGGCTGGCAAGGTGGCTCACACCTGTAATCCTAGCACTCAACACTCGACAGAGGCTATGACAGGAGAGTTGCTTGAACTCATGAGTTTGAGACCAGCCTGAGTAAGGCAAGACCCTCATCTCTACTAAAAATAGAAAAATTAACTAGGCATCAAGACATGCACATGTAGTCCCAGCTACTTGGGAGGCTGAGGCAAGAGTATCACTTGAGTCCAGGAGTTTGAGGTTGCAGCCACTGTACTACCCAGGGCAACAGATGGAGACTCTGTCTCAAAAAAAAAAAAAAATGTTAATAGCTAAAACAATTGGTAAAGGTGCTACTTATCAGAATATAGCAATTAAAGGCTTTGGCAATTAAAAAAAAATAAGTTGCATGACGTTAAAACAACAGATTTTAAAAGCAAATATAAGCAACTGAATCCCACAGTACAACAAAAATTAATGAGTTTCAGTAATAATTTCTTATTTAAAAATAAGCACAAAGTAAAATAACCATGTAACAGAGTTCTAACAGGAAACACAAGATCTAAGAATTAGATATGAATTCTTCCTTTACAATATTCTATATAGTTCTAATCTTTACATCCATGAAAAGAAACTTTTTAAAAAAGTTCAGAGAATGGCAATTTATTAAAGAATGAAAGAATAAGAAAAATTAAGTGGGCAGATTAATTCAGAGAGTCAGTAAATGTTGAGCCCAGTATATTACTAATAAAGCAAAATTCTTCTTGAGTGTGATAGTAGTGGTTTTAAGGAATATAAGAGGGAAGGGAGAAAAGGAGATGAAAGAAAAATAAACGAGAAAAAATAACATGGAAGACAGTAAATAAGCTTTTATGCCTTCAGAGCACAGGAATGTGAACTGTTTAAGCAATGCCCCAGGATAATCATTCATATCCATTATACTTTTACAGCAGTCTTATATTAATCCAACAATACTTTCAAAATGGAAAGGATAGACACAGAAACCACCATCCCCTTCCCAACCACAAAAAAATAAAGGCTATGAGGTAGGAACAAAGGGCCAAGAGAGTTCAGAAAAGACATTTGGGACAGGCAGGGAGAGGTCTATGAGTTGGGGAAGCTAGAGGAAAGGAAGACTTTTCGGAGGAAGAAGGAAAAACTATATAATGTGGGCTTTAAACAAGGAGTACATTTATTTCTATAAGAAAATTTTAGTAAAAGTATAGCATGTAAAAGGCTTGCAAACTTGACATTTTTACTACTGTGTCAAGAACATTGTTGCTTTATTTTCTTTCCTAGGAATGTGACGGTGGAGAAAATAATGCTTAAAATTATAGTTTAGTGCCACTTCCTTAATTTGAGCTAAAATTCAGTTTTATCTAACATTGCTTTTGTATCATCATTGGCAAACATTAACACAGTGAAAAGAGCAAAAAGTCTTACTAGTATTATGAAAATAGTGTTGACCTCACAGACCCTAGGAAAGGCCTCATGAATCCTGACGTCCATGGGCTCATGCATTTGAAAACCACTGTAATAAAGGATAGGAGTACATTCAGAATAGTGTTTTGTTCAAGTAAATATTTTTACCGGGTGTAGGAAGATAGCAGCATCTTGTCAAGAATCTAGATGATAGCTCCTTGAAGGCAGAGATCGTCTTAATTGTCTTTATATTATCTCCTTCTCCTTGCAGAGTACTTTACACATCATATGTGGTATACAAGTGTTTGTTGAACTGAAGTTTACATCAGAAATAAGTCTCAACTAAAGCAGTGGCAGCATGCTTTGATGTGGGAAGTGAGGAAGATGGAGAAATCTTTGAGTCCAAGTTTTCTAGTATGGATAATAAATGGTGTGATTAAGACAGGTCACAGGAAAAATAAAGTGTTTCAAGGAATGATGATATGATTTTGGCTATATCAAATTTGAAGTGCCTGTGAGTTAGATGGGGGTGAACAGTAAGCAAGTGAAAATATAAGTCTGAAGTATAATAGAGAATGCTACACTAATGAATTTAGGCATCATCAAGGATACAGTAGTGGATGAAGCCTATGAGGGCTTCAAGGAGAAAGTAGAGGGAGAAAAGAGCTCTGGAAAATACCCATTTAGACAGCTAAAAAAAAGTAGGAATAGTCAGAAAGGTAGAGAACTACCAAGACAGCAATATGGGAGGAACAAAGATGCAGATTATTTTTTCTCCCTTAATCTACAACAAACCCGTATTGATATATTAATAATAAAATTGTTCCAAACAACAGATAAACCTGACTTTGTTATTAACGACAGATAACATTGAGATCTGCTAAGCTTAATGTACAGCATGCACTTCATTCTTCTAAATGAATGAATGACACACTGGGCTTGAGAAGTGGATAGAAAGTCTTCCACTCTTTTAGTGCACCTTGAAGTCTCTTAAAGCAGTTTCCAGACTTCACACATTAGAATCACCTGAGAATCTTCTTGGACTCCTGGCTTTCATTCAAAATATTCTTTTAGATATCTTTTAGATTTTTTTCTTTTTGTATGGGGTATGTCCTAGGCATTGTGATTTTTTAAATGCTCCCTAGGACTGGATGTGGTGGCTTACTCCTGTAATCCTAGCAGTTTGGGAGGCTGAGGCAGGTAACTGAGGCCAGGAGTTGGAGGTTATAGTGAGCTATGATGATGCCACTGCACTTCAGCCCGGGTGAGGGAGATGGACCCTGTCTCATAAATAAATAAATACATACATATGACGGAGACGGACGTGTCTCATAAATAAATAAATGCATTCTCTCTCTCTCTCTCTCTCTCTCTCTCTCTCTCTCTCTCTCTCTCTCTCTCTCTCTCTCTCTCTCTCTCTCTCTCTCTCGCGGCCGCGGGGGCGGGGGGGGGGGGGGCCGGG
>CAUYRT010080573.1:0-12019 GCA_963574885.1 Lepilemur ruficaudatus
CTACTAAAAATAGAAAAAATTAGCTGGGTGTGGTGGTGTACGCCTGTAATCCCAGTTACTTCAGAGACTGAGGCAGGAGGACTGCTTGAGCCCAGGAGTTTGAGGTTGCTGTGAGCTAGGCTGAGGCCATGGCACTCTAGCTTGGGTGGCAGAGGGAGACTCCATCTCAAAAAAAAAAAAGACCAAAAAGCACATGAAAAGTTGCTCAACGTCACAAATAACTGGGGAAATGCAAATAAAAAACACAATAAGATACCACATCACACACCTTAAGATAGCTATTATTTTTTTAAAAAAAGATAAAATAACAAGTGTTGGTGAAAATGTGGAAAAATCAGAATGCTTGTACATCGCGTAATGCTGCTATGAATGTTGGAGTTGACCAAATATCTGTTCAAATTCCTGATTGCATCTCTTTTGGGTGGGTACCCAGAGGTGGAATTGCTGGGTATGTGGTGCTTCTATGTTTAATTTTTGAGGAACTGCCAAACTGTATTCCACAGTGGCTATACCGTTTTACATTCCTGACAGCCATATATAAGGGTTTTCTATTTTTAGTAGAGACAGGGTCTCGCTATTGCTCAGGCTGGTCTTGAACTCCTGACCTCAAGCGATCCTCCTGCCTCAGACTCCCAGAATGCTAGGATTACAGGCATGAACCACTGTGCCGGCCTCCCTTTTTGGTCTTTTTAAAAACTATCATTTGTTTTTCCTCTTCCAGCAATCTCAGCATTATCTGGGAGCTTGTTAGAAATGCAAATTCTCACCGCCTACCAAGCACTGACTGAATTAGGGGCTCTGGGGTGGGGCCCGGCAATCTGGGTTTTACCCAAACCTCTGGGTGATTCTGATGCACACTCGGTGTGAGAACCACTGGTCTGGGCGTTGTGCCGGCACTTTGCGGCATTATTTCATTTATGACATTATGATTATCCCCATTTAGCAATGTGGAAACTGAGGCTCAGAGAGGTAGTGTGCTTGCCCTAAGTCACACAGTCTGAGTGCTAAGCTCCTGCCCTGCCTTGCACCTTCCCTGGGATTTATCAGGTGACTGGATGGGGTTCTCCACATGGCCAGCAGGGGGAGCCCGTGACCAATGGCCCAGAGTTTAAGCCGGGTGACTGCAAAGAACTCTGGGACAGGGACTCAGGACCACTTGATAGAAGTTTGAGAAGCCTTGTTTGGCAAGCTGCGTGACTTGGGCATGTTGCCGAACCTCTCTGAGCCTCGTCTCCCCATGTCTAAAACGGGAGTTGCCATTGCTGCCTTGAGGATGCACTGAGAGCATGCTCTAGGAAGGTCCTTCAAGTCAGGCGCCAGGGCTTCTGGAGGGCTGAGATGAATGATGTTCTATTTGGGGGAATAGAAAAGTGAACATTTATTGGGTGCTAATTATGCGCTGGGTGCTTCCAATGTGACATTTTGTTTTATGCCAACATAGTGAAATAAGGAGTATTACTCCCATTTTACAGATGAGAAAAATGGGTTCAGAGAAGAGAAGTGAGTTGCTCAAAGCTCATACAGCCAGAAAATGCCAGAGCTGGAGATCAAACCCGGATTCTCTGTCTCCTTCCAGGCGGCCATCCGCTACTGTGCAGTCCAAGGAGGGACGGGGAGAGGAGGAGGCAGACTGTCCTGCCTCCCTCCCTACCTCCTGGATTCCAAGGCCCGGCTCCTGCCTTTGGCTCCACCACCTGCTAGCTCTGCCCCCATGGGCAGATCTCTCCACCCCTTGGGCCTCAGTTTTCTTATATGTACAGTAGAGATAATAAACCTTGGAGTAGTCAGGATTTAACAATGAGAGGGAAAGTCCTGGCTCACAGTAGGGAAAGTCACAGGATACGGCTGGTCTCAGGGATGGAAATGATGGGGTATAGCCTTCTCTACCAATGATTTACTCTGGCATCCCTGTTTCTCTTGTTTTCTCAGTCTGCAGATTGATATCTCCGGGCTCTGCTTGTTTTTGGGTGATGGCCTCACTGTCTACTGTAGATAGGCTTCCTCCATGTGGCAGGTGAGGACAGGAAGGCAGAATCACAGACAGCATTAGGCTTAGGATTTGAACCCAGTCTGGTTTGAAAGCTCATGCTCCTGCTTCACCTGAAGGAGGGTTGTAGAGTTGTCAGAAGTGGGAGAGAAGGCTGTTTGGCAGATAAAACTCCTGTCCCCTCTACCAGCCACGGGAAGTCGCCCAACCCGGGGCTTGGCATGAGTAGACCTTGTGGAATAGACGGACGTTCCTCTTCCCTTTCCTTGGAGAATCAGGCAGATAAGCTTTATTCCCAAAGAACTGGGCTGGTGCTGCCCGTCTGTTAGGTCTCTGTTGACGTGGCCCCAACCTGGGAAGCTCTGGACAACCCCTGCTCCCCAGCTGGGGAAACTGGAAGTGGCCATTCAGCCTGTCACCCCCCACCCTGGACAGAGGGCTCTCAGTGTGGAGCCCCGATGAAGGGTGTGGGGTGGGAGGAGAGTGGGAGCCTAGCCCTGTGCCCCTCCTTGCACCACCGAGCTCCTTCGCTCTGTGTTATCCTTGGAGCGGGGCTGGGGGCCTGGGGCCCTGGGCTCACCAGGGGCTGGGGTGGCCTCTGCTGGGTACACAAACACCAGTCCACTGGCAGCCAGTGAACAAGGCGAGCCCTCAGCAGTACTCGATAAGGTTTCCAAAAACAAGGCTGGGCCCCTGGAAGGCTGCGTTCCTCCCTCCTGCTGACAGCTGCTAATTTATGCTAATCAGATGCATGAAAACCCCAAGTCCCCAGTGGGTCCCCAGGGACAGGGAGGATCCAGCTGGCTGAGCAGGAGGATGAAGTGGACCTGTGTTCCTGCGTCTGCTCCTTCCCTGCCCTTATCCAGGCCCTGAAGTGGATCCACTTTTCCTGCTCAGCTGCCCTGCTGGGCCAGAGGGGCTGGGGGCCTTGTCAGGGCTGCCTTGTTCTGGGTGCCAGGGGCCCTGGGGAAGGTTAAGAAGGTGAGGGCTTGGGGGCCAGTCTGCTGCCTGGCTGGGAAAGGGCAGGGTGGCCCACTGCAGGCCAAGCACCAGCCAGGTCCCCACGGGCGTTAATCCATTGCCTCTTCTCCCAACTCCCCAAGGAAATTGTCACTGTGGCCGGGAGGAGACTGAAGCTCAGGGTAGTTCAGTGACTTGGTCGCAGTTGTCTAGAAATGGAAGCATTTGGTGACAACTCTAGTGTCAGGCAACCTGGGCTGAGCTCCTGGATCATCCACGGAAGAGCTGTGTGACCTTGGGCAAGCTGCTTGACCTCTGCGCCTGAGTCCCCTCATCTGTAAACTGGGGACGACACTAGTACATTCCTCTGGGATTTTGGAGCATCAAATGAGAAGCTGCACATGGCGAGTGAGAGCTCGGCAGTGATGGCTGTGACCATGAGCACCTGTGGAGTGCGGCTGGGGGCCTGAGCTCTCCCAGAGGCCCCGGGCTCTTTCCTCCCTGAGGATTTTGGGGACACAAGAAAATTCCCTGGGCCCAGACCCTCCCCAGCATGGCCCCCGCCCCATGTCGTGGGCAGCCTCAGGGCATGGACAGGGCTGGTGGAGGACCAGTGATGTGGCTCATTCTGTGCTCACCATTCCCGCACCCCTCCCTCCCCACTGCCTCCTCCCCCACCCCCCGTGGTTGCTCTCCTCCTTGTGCACTTTCAGCCACCCGTGGCTCAGGTGCCCATTCAGGGCAGGAGGTCCTGGTGGCTCCGCACTCCGGCTGCCACCTGCCTGTGTCCTCGCACCAGGAGGTGCACGCTCAGCCTCAGCATCCCCAGGTGCATGAGGCAGCTGGATCACCCTTCTCTGGGTGTATCGTGACCTTGGGCTACCTGAGACAGCCCAGAGACGGGGCACGGCTTCCCTGGGCTTCCTTAGGGCCACAGCGATCAGGTGATGCTGGGTGGGCCATCTGGGGGCCTGGACCTCACAGCCATGAAGAATTAATTTAAATTTTCCATGGAAGGATCTGCTCCCAGCCCTGGCTGTGGGAGTTATTTTGAGACACTCTGGCCAGTGCTCCCTGCCCTTGTCCAAATAAACTAGCCCCAATGCGCAGCCCTGACACCCCCCACCCACACTCGTTTACGGCCCTGCTGGGCTCTGCGGCTGGTCAGTGGCCGGAACTCAGCAGACGCCCCGGATCCCCCAACCCTAGGCTGGGATCGTAAAATGTCCCTGCCTATTAATGGCAATGTGGTCTCTGGGCCAGGCAGGGGCATCCTGAACTGAAGGAAAATAAAAATAAAAATAAAAATAAAATAAACAATCCAGCGTCACCTCTCTGTGAGGCCTCTGTAGCTTGGGACAGGACACGCAGTACAGGAAGAAAACCGTTTTCCTGTCAGCTGACCACAGGCAGGGCCCACGGACGGGGCAAACAGCTCTGTCACTTTCTCCCTCAGCAGAGCTTCGGCCCATTCCCAGCTGGCTACAGCTGAGTGTCCAGGGGCCCAGGGGTCCTGCCCACTTCCCACTGCTTTGTCCCCCCAGCCAGAGGCTCCTACCCGGTTGCCGGCTCTCTGAGGTCCTCCCCAGAGGCTGGTCTTCCCGGCCAGCCTGGGAGGGCCAGAGAGGGTCCAGCTGTCCCCCTCGGGGCAGGCCTGGGCTTGTTCGAATCTTCTAGCTAATGGAGCATCCTCCAGACAGGGCTGTCTCAGGGCACGGTGGGTCCCTCACGCAGAACAGCCTTGGCGACTCACAGGGCTAAGAGATGCCCCTGCCCCGGCAGTGAGCGGGAAAGGGCGAGGCTCTGAGGACGACAGCAGGGGCAGCCGCCACCAGTTATCCGGCACCTGCTATGCGCCAGGCACGGCCCCAGCACTCTGCACACTCTCAATTACTGTCCATGGCCACCTGTGGGGTAGAGTCTAGTGAGGGTGTGTCGGTAAACAGGCTCTCTGAAAGAACAAACCAACCAACCCCACACACAGCAACTACTGATTTGCAGTGTTTGTCAATTTCCACACTGCCACGGAGGCCCCGGAGAGTCCTGACGGCAGAGTCAAGCCAGTGGGAGCCTGTCCCACCCGGCCGGGCGAGTCTTGATCCCACGTGCGCGGGGAGAGTCTCCGCAAACTCAGGTGTGTGGGAAGCAGCCTTCCTCCCACTTCCTTAATGGGACCTTAATTCCTATTCCGCAGCTTCATCCTGTTAAGTGGCAGAAGCATCAGCATGGAGTCACTGTGGAGTGCGCTGGCCCTGACCAGGGCTGTCCTGAGGTCTGGGGGTGGAGGGAGTGCAGAGGCCCTGGTGGGAGGGGCACGCTGGACCCTTTGTGTTGGTGCCTCTGGCTTCACATTGACATGTGATGTCAATGTCCACATCTATTCCTGGCACTGCAGAGCCCTCTGTTCCTGACCACAATGTGCCTTCAGAGCCACCAGCCCCCTGGGGCCACAGCAGTGCCGTGTCTGTGCCACCGTCGGTGCAGATGAGGCATTTGGCTGCACCTGCCTTCTGAGGGAAGAGCTCTCTGTCCTGCCCAGGTGCCTGGCACCTGCCATGGGAGGCGTTGGCAGCTGTGTCAGGCCATGGGAGGGGCCGTGTCCTGGCCCTGCTTCACCACATCTGGCCTTTCCCTGAGTGTGGGAGAACTTTCATTTCGGGGAGGGAGCGGGGACCCTCAGCACCCCGCTTTCTCTATCACTCCTTGCCTCCCTCCTCCCAATCTCCAGAATCTACCTAATCTCAAAGGTGGGGAGGGTTTCTTTGGTTCGTCACGTGAGCTTCCAAATGTTCTATAGTATAGAGGGGGCAGGGAACCTGCGGCCTTAAGGCCACATGTGGCCTTCTAGGTCCTTAATCGTGGCCTTTTGACTGAGTCCAAATTTTCCAGAACAGATCTTTTTATTTTTATGAATACATTTTTGTTCATCTTTTATATTTTTATTTAATTTTTAAAATGAATGTATTCAAAAAACCAAAGAATAAGTTTCAATGAAATAACCCTCCCAGATGGCACATTTGGAACACTAGTAAGCCACACGGCTAAATGGACGGCTGCTACGCTCATGATTTAGCTCTAACTTCCCCCGCCTGACTGGCATCGCTACTGCACGAGGCTGGTTGGTGAGAGTTTATGGGGGTCGAGTACCCCAGTCTGTTATCAGCTTTTGACAACAGTGCACTGCGTTGCTGTTTGAAGTGGAATCTGTGAATAGTCACACAGCTCGACAGTATTTTTTAATTCTGTCTGCTGAACAGCCCATCATGTCAAAGGAGACCAAGAGAACACTGAAGGAAGAGAATAGATTTTTTAATGAGGGTTGGAATTGCAATATTATCTTGTTTGTGCTAAAGATAAGATGATTTTCTTGCTTTGTGATACTGCAATATCTTTTTATATTTTTTATTTATTTATTTTTTTTTACAGAGTCTCACTCTGTTGCCCAGGCTAGAGTGCCGTGGCGTCAGCCTGGCTCACAGCAACCTCACACTCCTGGGCTCAGGTGATCCTTCTGCCTCAGCCTCCCGAATAGCTGGGACTACAGGCATGTGCCATCATGCCTGGCTAAGATACTGCAATATCAACATTAAAGAAATCCAGTGCTCACTAGCATTAGAACACTCATAAGCACCACAAATATTTTAAATTAGAGGGAGAGGTGCAAAAGGTTGTATTTCAGAAATTAAAAGATGAAAAGCAAAACCAAAGGCAATTCTTTCAAGCAGCAATAAGACCTGGAAATAATGCCGCTGAAGCAACTTATATATTTGGGGAAAAAGGGAAGCCATTCAGTGGGGTAGAAATTGTGAAACAATGTATTGTCAAAGTTGTAGGATGCTTAGACCCTGATAACGTTTCAAAGTACAAACAACTGACTCTTTCAAGGAGAACCATAACCGACCTGCAGCATGAATTAGCCTTCAACTTAACAGAACAACTTCATGCAATACTTCAAAAGGAAAATATATATTATTCAATGGCTTTGGATGAATCAACTGATACTACTGGCTCAGCATAGGTTTTATACTTCATATGGTTCATTACAGAAGGTTTTGTTTTGCTATGAAGAGTTACTCGCTTTGGGCACTCTATGGAACAGAACACAGGGGATAGGTATCTTCAACAATTTTCAAGATAAATTTGTGAAGTTGGGCTGAATTTGGTAAATTTAGTGAGTGTATGTACAGACAATGCACCTTCCATGACAGGAAAACATGAAGGGTTTATTGCACAGATAAAAAAATGACCAGATCCAGATGCTCTCATTTCTTTTCATTGTATCTTGCATCAGCAAAATCTCTGTGCTAAAGCCACTATTTTAAGTGACACTTTGCAACAAGTTATAAGTAACCATATTCTTGCAAATGCAACACGGCATGGTTAGTTTTGTAAGATGCTAAAGTTGAAGGATGAGGTATTCAGTGTGGATCTGCTGTGTCGTTCTAAAGTGCGTTGGCTATCGCAGGGACAGGTGTTAGCCAAAATTTTATCTCCTCGAGAACAGATAGTTAAATATTATGAAGAACCGAATTAGCAATGTGCATTATTGAGAAAAGATTTCTATAGGAATGCAGCATTTCTGTGTGATGTCATGTCAAATCAAAACGACTTGAATATTTCTTTGCAAGGTAAAATTAAGTCTATGTATTTATATGTGGCAAAAAATTCAAGCATTTCAAAAAAAGCTGTGTGCTTTCAAAATACTTCTTCAAAAGGAAATTTCAGAGGAACATTTTTCCCAGTTAGCAAAGGTCACTAATGAGCAGGATGATATATGGGAATCATTTGAGGAATACGTAGCTGTTACAGACTTATTAATTGGAGAATGCAATGAAAGGTTCCCTGACTTTGAGAATCAGGACATCACACTCAAATTAGCATGTCAGCCTCACCTAGTTGATATCACCAAGGCACCTACAGATGGAGTTGATTGAGCTCTCAGTAGATGACATTTTAAAGTCATTGTTTGATGCTAAGAAAGATTCAGCTGAAATACGGAAAAATGCGGTAGAATTCCCACGTCTTTGGCAACATGCCCCAAAAATGCTTTCTTCTTTTCAACCACTTATTGCTGTGAATCTACACTCTCCTACCTACCCCAAACCAAGATGCCCTTAAGGTCACAAATGACTGCTACCCATCTAGAGGGTCAGCTGAAACTGCAGACCTCTACACTGCAACCAAACATTCAAATGCTGTCCAACAGAAAGCAGACACGACACAGTCATCCAAAGGTTAGTTAACTTTAAACGAACAGTTTTCATTTTTTGAAAGTAAAAAGTAGTAAGATTTTTACAAAATAACGTACATTGTTAAGTATGTCTAAGAGAAGTCTCTTGAATGAAAGCCCCAGGCAGGGCCCCGTCCTCCCAGGACCCCATCTCCCATCTCCCCTGTGGGGCGCTTTGACAGTCGAGGCCGTGCTGGGCTCCCCGGCTGGGGGAGCCGTGTCCGGGCAGCCCCTTTCTCCGTGCCTCTTGCCTGAACATCTTGGCTCTGGCCTCAGATTCCTGAAGCCCCCTCCTCTCTCTTATTTTTTAACAATCTCAACTATATAGGAAAGTTGCAAGTACAGTAGGAAAAATGATTTTTTCTCTGACCGTTGGTGAGTAAGTTACTGCCATAGCTCTCTGTCCCCGGAACACTCATAATGAGGGTATCCTCCTACACAAACACAGTGCCACGTGGAAATGACAACATCCTCAAACTGCATCCTGGGCCCCCCTGTTGTCCCAGGAATGTCCTTGCATGGAGTTGTCCTGTCTCTCCAGCCTGGAACAATCCTCACTGCTTCCTAACTTTTGTGCCCTTGGCCCTGTAGGGGAGCCCAGGCCGGTTGTTTTGTAGGTGGCTCCTCCCTTGGGCTCTGTGTCCTGCTAGGTAGATTTGGGCTGAGCACCTTCAGCCATACAGTCGCAGGGCCACGCTGGTCCCCCTGCTGCTTCCTCCAGGTGCCTTGCGGTCTGACTGGCCCTGTCACTGGTGAGGTCCACTTGGACCCCTGGGTGGGGTCCAGCCTGCAGGCTTCTCCCCTGTCGCCATCACTCTGTTCCCTTCGTCGTGAAACAGGTTTGTGGGAGGCGCTTTGAGACAACGTGAACAGACCATTCCTCACCACACTTCAGTCACCTGTTCATTTGTTCACATCCGTATGAACTGACAGTCTCCTGTCTTTCTCAATGGGTGGTCATATGTCATTATCATTATTTATTTTGAGGCTTGAAGGGGGCTGGAGGGAGCCCCTTCCTGCTGATGCCTTGTCCCCAGAGGTGTCCCCATCATTCTCAGAGTACTTCCTTATTTTCCGGCACAAAAAGGTGGTTGAGGCTTGTCGTGTTCCTCCCTGGCCCAAACCTGGGGTTAGACTTTCTCCAAGGCGGGGACAAATTTTCCGCTTTCCGTCTGATTTCCAAGTGAGGCTGAACGCAGTTACTGCACCGTCTGTGTGTGTGTGTAAATGCGTGTGCGCGTGTGAATGTTGCATGCGTGTTAAAAGAGTTTATTTATGAAAGGCCACATAAAAAAAAAAGACCAGAAATTTCATAACTGTGGCTGGGCAGTTCTTATTTTTTTAAGACACACCAGAAGCTTTAAAGTGCGGCAGGCACGGGAGAGCGCCCTGGGTCTCTGCGGCTTCTGCCTTGCCCCTCGGGCCACGAGGGGCACGCCCTGGCCTGGCCAGCACGGCTGAGGCCTGGAGGGGCCCAGGCGAGGCTGGGGTCCCGCCAGAGCAAACACAGACCCTGCACACGGCCAAAGGCAACAGCCCTGGGTCAACATTAGCTCGTGTGGAACAGGCCTGAGGAATGCGTGGCTTGTCCCCCGCCACCTCTGGGAGGGAGCGGTAGGCTCAGGCGCTTGCAAGAGCACTTGTCGTTGGTTCAGCCTTCTGTGTGGATGGGGAAACTGAGGCCCGGAGGTGGCTGAGACTTACCTTGGGTCACAGCGTGCGTGGTGGCCATCAGGCCATCAGAAAGACACTCTTCTGTAGTCTCCATTCTTTTCCTTCAGGTGTGTCTGCTCTTCTCCCTGTGGCTTCTGGGGAGCAGCAGAAGGCCGGTCAGTGAGCACTGGACGGGGAGTCGGATCCTGAGTTCTAGTCTCGTTTCACTCTGGTTCTGCAGTGGGCCCTGCGCCCCTTTCTCTCAAAGACCTCTCCTTGCAAACTTCAAACTTTGACCTTCAGTGCATCTGCCTGGCTAATTCAGGTCCTCAAGATCAAAGTTCTTTAGGGGCCAGGTAGAGAAGGTAAATGCGTGATACGACCAGTTGCAGGGCACTAGGGAGGGGTGGGGTCTGTGGAGAGGTGGAGCGTGTGAGCCTTGCACGAGGGCGCTCAAGGCAAAATGGCAGCAGGATGAAAGGACTGTGTGGCCCCAGGAAGCCCTGAGCATCTGCAACCCTGTGGATTGCTCTTACCTGCAGCTGGCATGAGGCCGAGGACAGGCCTGCTGTGTCCCACCTTGTCAGGGCAGGCCTGGCTGGGGCTGCAGCGTGCAGGCCCAGGGAAGTGTCCCGATGGGTGCTTGAGGCTCAGCCATGAGATGTGGCCTTGAGAAGCAGGGGGCCAGCCAGGCCTGGGAGCTGCACGGTCCCTGCTCTCGCCTTTGTGCTGGGCTGTCTGAGATTGCATCTAAACGCCAGCTGCCGGATGTGCGCACCCTCTCCTGCCACCTCCTGCTTTATCTGTGGGCCCTTTTGCCTGGGTCTCCTATCTCCTCACTCCAGCTGCTTCCCCCATCCCTCCCTCTGACCACGAAGGAGGGTCACCACCCACTGACTGTTGCCCGTGCCCTGACCCAGCCTCCCCAGCCCCTTCCAGCTCTCAAAGAAGCTGAGAACTGGTATCTGCTCATCCCGGGCCAGCATTTGAATCCCAGCCTTCCACTTAGGATCTGGGCTATAGGATCCTGGGCAAGTTGTTGAATCTGTCAAAGCCTTGGTTTTATCATCTGTAAAATGGGATGTAATCTAGTCTTGCTTGATCACTGGGCTGTTGTGAGGATTGAAACAGGGAAGGTAAGAGAGTATGGAACAGAACAACTGCTCAGTACACAACCTTTCTCTCCTCCTTGGTTGCCAGAGTGGATCAGAAAGTCAGGTCTCAGCACGTCAGGGCCAGACTAGAGACCCACCTTCTCCTGGAAGCCTTCCCTGCTTGCCCAAGCCCAGGCTGAACTCTGACCTCCAGACTCAAAGAATAAATAGCTCCACATTGGGGAGATAGACGAGCAGGAAGGGGCTTTTCCGAAGTTCATGAGGGAAGGCTCTCTTATTTTATTAATACAAAGAGGTAAACTGAGGCACAGAGAGTAAGTCTGGACACAAAACAAGTAACACAGAGCTGAATTCCAGTTTGGTGCTCTTCCCAGCACAATGCCTGGCCGTGAGATCTACACCCCTTCCCTTCCAGTAACCCAGAGCAGAGGCCTGGGTCACTCTGGTGGACAAGCAAATACTTAAGGACCCTCACTCTGTGCCAGCCCCAGCCCTGCCTGCGGGAGCCTCCCCTTCAGACTGACACACACACCGGATGAAGAGATAGCGTGTCAGGACCTGAAAATGGCACAAACCAGGACATATAAGTAACGCAGAAGAGGGAATGATACAAAAACAGCAGCATAAAAGTATTTAAAAAGACACAGAAGAATGTTTTTCTAATCAGACACTTTAACTGATACTGTAAATTAAACTGTCAACAAATTCAGGCCGGGCGCGCTGGCTCACGCCTGTAATCCTAGCACTCTGGGAGGCCGAGGCAGGAGGATCATTTGAGCTCAGGAGTTCGAGACCAGCCTGAGCAAGAATGAGACCCTGTCTCTACTAAAAAAAATAGAAAGAAATTAGCTGGACAACTAAAAATATACAGAAAATTAGCCGGGCATGGTGGCACATGCCTGTAGTCTCAGCTACTCGGGAGGCTGAGGCAGGAGGATCGCTTGAGCCCAGGAGTTTGAGGTTGCTGTGAGCTAGGCTGATGCCACGGCACTCACTCTAGCCCAGGCAACAGAGTGAGACTCTGTCTCAAAACAAAACAAAAAACCAAATTCAAGTGCCTTTAAAAAACGGTGA